>APFE030440692.1:105248-116561 GCA_000404065.3 Pinus taeda | reverse complement strand
CTGTAAAATGAGCCTCTCGTCTCAATTACTAATCATTTTAATGATAAAAATCAATAAGGAATTAGAATAGTAACAAAGTAGTACAATTTTATTATTTTCAAATACAACAAGAAAGAGAGAAAAATGATTAAGATATTTATTACACATGTTTAGTTTTTATCCCTGTAATGTTTAAGTATACTATATTGAAAAGAACATATTAACATTCATCTAAAACTTAAATTCCTTACTTATTTCTATTACCATTAACATTTATATTTATGTATTAAATTTGACCATGAATACTAGATTGTGTAAAAAAAATCTTACCTATAAAGTTATTTAACAATATATTAATATTGTTTTTCTTACTATTATTAACCATTTTAAATTGACACTAACTACTTTTCCTAAGTTGAGTACAAATTAATTATACTAGTATAATGTTGGCACCACTTCAAAATCTATAAGAAGAAATATTTTATAATTCTAGTTGTGTTGTTCAATGATCAAAATATTTTTTTTATAAATTAAAGTGCAACAAAATAGGGAATTTGATTATATCAATTATAATAAGGAAATTAAGGAAAACTCACCTCAAACATTATATCAAGCGTCTAGCATTTATTCATTAAGTGTTTAAATGGTTTATATTAAATAGAATAATAATTAGGTACTCCACTGTTGTTTTAATATAACAAGTTTAGAAGATGTTTTTAGGTGCATTATTGAATTTTATTATGCATATTTGATATGGTGAGAAGTCATGATGGTCAAATAAAGCTTTGAAAACTTAAATATTTTATGGCATTGTCATGTAATTTGTATAACACATGATTACATTGAAATATTAAATAATATAAAACTCCTTCAAAAAAAATATGAAGAGAATATTTATACAACAAATATGGGAAACTGTGTCTGAATGTATACTAATAGATCCTCCAAAAAAAAATTACATTTATGTATCATATAAAACTACTCTTAAGATATTCGCTCAAGTAGATCAAGAATGGCTTCTACACCATATTTATTTATCTTGGTCTTCTTGCAATGTTCTTTCTTTGCATCCATGCCCACACTATGGTATTAATTGGAATAGAGCCAAGTTCTGTGTCATCAGGATTTGGTACCCAATATTGCTCTAAAAATTTTCCATTGTATTTCCCTGACATAGGCTTCCACCAGTCAACCTTTACATGAAGATTCTCACTTTCATTATCCCTAAAGATATTTGAGATGGATTTTGCCATCCATATCATCTCTCCTGCATCCTCATTTCTTGATCTAACTAGCAACATCTTTCCTTTCTCAACATCAATCATCGGATTGAAACTTGGTTTTGGCTTGTTGCATTTGGGTCCAACATATATTGGTTCATCTATCACATTATCAAAATCTCCATCCATAATACTTGACATTACTTGGAGTGCATTACGATCAACATCAACAATGTGCCTTGTCCTAGGCCAGAAATCCTCAGAAGATGAATCACTTCCATCTATTATTTTATGATCATTATAGATTCCATCTAATGTATCAAGAACTTTTTCCCAATACACTACTTTATTTTTCCATTCCTCTATAACAATTGGTGAATCCTCATTCCAAATAGTGTCTTTCCACATTTTTATGTATGATGTTATCCCTTCCTTTAGTTCTTTTAAATAGACATCATTCTGTTTGGAAGCTAAGAAAGATGGCTTCCCTATGGGAATTATAGGTTGGCCTTTATCATCTATATTCCATAACTCAACTGGTTTTGACCACTCAATATCTCTAATTGATTCTTTGTACCTTAGTACTGGAACATCATTGAGTACAAGAAATTGGAAGTATTGGACATTAAGATGTCCAACTAGTGCATTTTTCCCTCCTTGATGTATCCATTAAGGAAACTTTTGAAGTCATAGACCTTGTCAATAAGTGTAGGTGGAAACACTCGATTTTCTTCAATTGTTCGATATGTATCCATCATTTCAGGTAAAGAATAAATATCTTTACTTTTTAGGTTGGAAGACATTCTTCCATAGGTTCCATCTATGTCTTCATGGGTGTGCCCCACAGGCAAGAACTCAACCTCAATAGTGATGAAGACAGCAAGTGCAGTTAAAAGTGATAGAAACATGAAAAGATAGCGATTCTTATTATCACTTGCTGCATTGTCCAACTCTAACAACAAATGTGGAGGAAGAGGTCTAAAATCAACATTTTGACTTTTTGAACTTCCATGAGATATAAAATCATCCTTGTACCCTTGACATTTTGAGTAAAGAGAAGTGTGAAGTAATGCATTTGTAAGTGGGTTTCTTGAAATTCCACTTTCATAAAGTAGATCACCATACATATCCATTTGTGGGCCTTCAAGGTCCCTTAAGCACTTTGCAAAAGATGTAATAGTAAATTGTGATCCCATATGGAAAAATGGTAAGGAGAAATGACCAAAACCTCCCGCCTTATGCCCATGTGTAAGCATACCTTTCAATGACAAACCTAAATTTGTTCCTACAATAGAGTTTGATTTGACACATAGCCTTGGGATTGAAGTCTTTGTTTTGTCCATTTTATCATGGATAATGCTCAAATACTCCTTTGGAAACCACTCTGACATAATTCTATGGGCATAGTAGCAATATCTTCCACACATAACAATCTTGTTATGTTTCTTCAACCTACCTCGTGCCTTTTCTTCCAACTCTTTTGTAGTTGCTGACTTCATTTGTGCTTTCAACAGAATACATTCACTGCATTTACTGAAGTTGATGTTCTTTGAAAATTCCACATCTCGAAACTTAGTATTCCAGATCTTGCTCACTGTTGACTGTGATATTGATGGGTAATTGAGCTTTTAAAGAACCTCATTGATCTCTTTTAACAAAGAATTTTGTGTGTAAGTCAAAGGAAGCAATCTTAAAGGAGTAGATGTTCCATCTTCTTCAACTTGACGTGTTTGGTTTGGTGAAAAATCTGAATTATCCATTACAATTTTGTGCAATATTTCTATGGTTGCCATTGTGTGAGCTCTTGCTTTGCATGTGTTGGTGTTACCATGAATAGCTTTGATCTGTCCATGTTGGAAATAATGCTGGTAGTTATAGAATGTGTTTTGAGGAATTTTATGTATCTTATACCATGCTTTCTTACAAACAATATTCCCATTAAATCTCATGTCCTTTACATTTCTAGCAATAGGTGGTAAGCCATGGCCATGGCCATGGCCCTTTGACATGAATGTGTTTGACATGAGTGAATTCAAGACAAATTCTCTAATACCATTTTTATTTATTTGTCTCATATCCCTTTTAGCACCTGCAATGGCCTTCCTATCCACATGTTGAAGACAATCTTTTCTACAACATACATCTGCTGCCAAAACTCGAATTTCTTTCTCTTCATGTATTTTTGTTTGACATTTTGCAATTTTTTTTGTAGCCATAACTCGTTTAATCCTTTTATATGGCCTTGTTACATGCATATCAATTGAGTTTCTATCTTTTTCATTACAAAAGAACCCATCCCAATTGTTTAAGGGATTTGTGTCCTCTATAACATCCCATATCACCATTTCCTTGGGTGGCTCCTTGAACTTTTCCTTAACCCTTAATCACACCTTTGTTGTCCACCAACTTATTTATTGGCCATCTAACCAAACAGTGTATAGAATTATCCCCAATTCTGCATATCTCACAATTTCCATCTATCTCTTCTAGAAAAACACCAAAATCCATTTCACCTAGTGTTTCACCCTCAACAATGTCATCCTCGCGGACATTAACTAGCATTCCTTTGGCAATGCACATGCTTGTTCCCATGCATTCATGTGTAAGAGAAACCTTTGTACATATGAATCTAACCCTCTCTTGGGGAATATTTGTGGCATGATCATGACAGTGAGGCTCCAAATCCGATTCTAGCTAAATTTCATAAGATTCTAATGCACCCCCAAGTGTATGCTCAAATCCTGTTGGATGTGGTAGAGGAGCATTATGTTTTAACACCTTCTCGATTTTAACCACTATGCATCCTTTCTTTACCATCTTTCCATGCACTTTATGCCCAAGCTCTATATTGAATATGGAGCCCTCGCCCACCTTCACTCCATGTTGCAGAAGATCTACCTTGGCTCTAATAGAAAATGTGGAAGAAACATTTGCACCTATAAACGAATGTAAATAAGGTTAGTATTTACTCAAAAAAAACATTTATTATGCTATCAATAATATATAACACATGCTTCAATATTTTGATTTACCTATGTTGTGTCTCAAATCCATGATCTTCCATGGATGTATGTCCCCTTCATTAACATCCTCATCAATCAAATGTGGTTGAGTTATATCAATTATCAAAATTGTAACATAACCAACATTAACCCTTTCTCCAACATAATAAGTTCCAGACTCTGCAGATTCGACCCTTCCTAGCCCAATGACTTGATCATTAATAAGGAGATCAACATAGTTCCCTTTTGCCAAAATTATATTTTCCATTGTAGCTTGTATCAATTCTGTAACAACAATTAAATCGTAACTTGTAATTAAAAGGTTGAACTGTGTAAAGTGTGACTTTATATTTTCACAAAAACACACAACTTACGAAAAAGTAATATAGATGCAAAAATTAAAATAGTATGGTAGTAATATTGTATGTAATGAAACATTGTTTCCTCAAATGAAAGCTAACAATCAATATCATTCCTTCTACTACAAACATAAGCATATTGCTAGAAGCAACATTACATGGTCAAATAAATCTAGCACGTGCTAGATTTCCTTCTAGGACAAACAAGCACATTGTCAATAAGAATATTATAAGGCGAAGGAAATCCACCGCATGCTAAATTTCCTTCTAACGTAAATAGAAGCATATTACTCACAAAAACATTTCAAAGTAAAAGAAATCTTACACATTCTAAAGTTTATTCTAGCACAAACACAATCACATTGCCAAAAACAACATTGCAATGTGAAGATATCTAGCATACGCTTGATTTACTTCTAGCACAAACAAAAGCACATTGCCAACAATAACATTGTAGGGAAAACCAAATCCAACAAATTCTATCAAAAACACAATCACATTTCTAGTAACAACGTCGCAAGGTAAAATAAATTTAACGTGTGCTAGCTTTACATGTAGCATAAATACAAGCATACTACCAAAAACAACATTTCATGCCAGAAGAAATCTAGTGCATGTTATATTTCCTTCTAACACAAACAAAAGCACATTACCAAGGTGAAGGAAATCTAACACGTGTTAGATTTCCTTCTATAATAAACAACCAAATTGATAACAACAATATTGCATAGCAAAAGAAATCTAGCACAACTTCTAGCCCAAACACAAGCACAACATTTCCAATAACATTGCCAAGGTGAGGGAAATCTAACACTTGCTAGATTTCCTTTTATCATAAACAACCAAATTGACAACAACAATATTGCAAAGAAAAAGAAATCTAGCATAGTTTCTAGCCCAAACACAAGCACGTTTCCAATAAAAATATTGCAAGGTGAAAGAAATTTAACGCATGTTAGCTTTACATGTGGCACAAATACAAGAAAACTACCAACAACAACATTGCATGCCAAAAGAAATCTATTGCGTGTTATGTTTCTTTTTAACACAAATCAACAAAGTGTAATGGTGATTCTTTGTTGTGAAGACCCATATTAAAAGTGGTGTAATGCTAATAACACCAATGCAGCTACTGCCAGGATACAATGTAAAGTTTCATTGTTCAAAAGTTTAGGGCCGACTTGGTAAAACCATGCATGTCATATTCAGTGACTATGGCATACTCTGAGGTAGATTCAGTAATAAATTTTGTGCATCAATAGAGTTTTGGCATTTTCTGGCTAAGTTAAGGCACCAACACCACAACTGTTATGAATCACCTAGTCAAGTCTCAAGAGAGAGCCTCTTTTGTCTCATCACTATATCAATCCATGAAATGGTGGAGAGCCTAACAACCTTCTCTTTTAATCACTCAAGCTAGACAAAAATTGACAAGTTGTATTCCTACCTAACCAAACATTTTCCATGTTTTTGCTTCCTCGTAAAAAGATAGTAGTCTAGGGGTTATCCTGATGCAAAATGTACCTCTCGACAGACTATGTTAACACCTTGTTTTAGGAGATTAACCCACTAGCCTTTGTTCTGTAGTACAAATAAAATCGATCACACTTTCATATTTTATTTGGATTTTATTTTCACCCATATCTAGTAGCATTGTGCTGACCAATACGTTGGCTTTAAAAAGTAATGTAGTTCTAATAGTCAATATTGACATGGTTGGTCAATCTTTTTCTATGGAATAGATTTATGATGTCAGGAAAATTATAGAAGTATCGATAGTCATAGAAAATGAATTTGCAGAGAGACTAGGAAGACCAAATCAAGTTCCCACATCCATTGGCCTGTTGAAAACATCCCAACATGAGGACTCAGATACATATCTTGGAAAGGAATCTTCAAATGGAACCCGATCCAAAAAAAATAGACAAACGTAAAAGAAATCAATCAAGAACTAGGGAAAGATACAAAAACTCATTATGGGTATTGATATATATTGGGATAATGTGGTAAAGATGAAGCATAAGGTATTGGTGGGCCACTGGGAACACATTAGGATGTCTAGTGGACAAATGAAAGAATGGGTGCAGAAATGTTGGTTCTGTATTGTTGGAAATAGACCGAAGGTAAGCATGCTCCTCAATAGTTGGTTTGGATTCCACTTCATGACAGTGGAAGATGCAGATAGGATTGGCTTAACCTCATGCGTGAAAGGTAGGGGATATTTATGCTTGTAGAATTAGACAGTCAGATTTAATCCTATTAAAGAAGATCCCCAGCGAAAATACATATGGGTTAAACTCCCTGGCCTTCCTTTGGAACTATGGACCAAGAAGGAAATCATGGAAATTGCCAACAAGATAGGAAAATTCTATTATGTCGATGAAGGGTGTGCTAGCCTTCTGGAAAAATGAGTAGCATGGTTTTTCATTGAACCAGATTCCATAGAAGGTCTCCCAGCTACCCTTGATATCTATTAGAGTACACAATCTATCGTAAAACGAGTGGATTAGTGGGAAATCCCTTTTAGATGTTTGGGATGCCATAATACCATACATTTAATAGCGAAATTCCTACGTAGACTTGGTTGGGATGACATCAAAATGTATGGTAAGGCTATAGGCATAAATCAGAATCATACTTTTCCCAAGAAAGAACATGCCCCTTGGGAGCTGCCAAATGAAGTGTAGGTGCCTACGCTAGAATAAGTTCCTATAAACAATAGTAGTAGAAAGGATAACAGTATATCGAATCTAGGAATTAATACTCAAGAAATAGATTCCCAAGAGAGGCCATATGGACGGGGAAACTTGGCAAATAATGAGAAGAGAAGCTTATGACTAAGATGGAGCAATTAAGATGACAAAGTGAGCAGGAAAGAAGGATCATGCACAGAAATGAAGAACAAGATGAGTGAGAATGAAAAAGGATGAAGAAATATCAACAGATAAATAGTTGCTTAGCAAGAAAAGGTGGAAGATTTCAGATTCAAGTAATATATTTGGTTGTTATTTGTAATTGGTTCCCAGTAAATGCATATATTCGTTTGCCCAGAGGAGGAAAAAAAAAAAAAAAAAACACTGTTATTTGTTTGCATCAGTTTACTAAGCAATGGTATATCATCATAAATATATGATGTTTTCCTAGAAATTTGGAGCACTTCCTCACAGATCTTGTCTGCTAGAATTTTATAATTAATATTACAGAGGCAGAGTCAAGGTGCTTATGCACCAAAGTGCCAAAGTGTAGTCTGCTTATGTAGAATAACAGTCAATAAATAGGAACTCATCTACAGTTATACAAGAGATCGCAATGTTCAGAGAGCCAAAAGATTTCTATGCACCTTCCAAGAAAAAGCTTAGCACACTTATACATCTAATGGGCATTATCATCCATGGATCATTGCTTCAACCAAACTGTTAGAGTCGATCTGTTCAGCCCTCCGTCAGAGATCAAAAACTCTTTGTTGCATTTCATTTTAGGTGTCCCATTCTGCTCGATTACCTGCATTCCATTTAGGAGCATTGATCCTCTGATGGAAGGGTCTTGTCCCCATACTTCACTCATGTCGTTCACCTGCTGGTTGATGTCTGTTCATAAAAACAGAAGCATATACAGTCTTCTTTTCATAAAAATTTGCAAAATGTTGTCTTTAGGATTTCAGTGTCAAGTAGGTCTAGGGTCTCTTTAGGATTTTGTCAATAAATGCTTCAGAGTGTCCGATAATCACCAGTAGGCCATGAGGATGTCCCTAATAAGTTTTCATTCCATAATTTTCATCACCAATAATACTGAGAATGATTCTTCTTCAAAACTCTGTTTTGAAGAAGAAATCGTTAAACTTGTTTTTGTAATAAATATGTAATTTTTCAGTTCTACAGTTCTTCAGGCGCAACCATGGTTGCCTTTTTCAAATTCCATGTCAGCCATCCCTACAAAAAATTGCCAAGAGTTTCATCATTCCAGTCAAAAAATCAAAGGAAACAACCAAAAACCAGAGTTTCTATTAAAAGTGGAAAGTGTCAAAGTGTAAACATTACAAAAATGGGTTTGACAAAAGAAAAATCAAAATCCATGGCTATATGAGATATTCTCCATTTTTCAAGTTCATTTGCATGCCAAGACCAAAGATAAGCAATTCAAAGCAAATTTGTTGAGAAAGTGCGCAATTTGGGTGAGTTTGGAAGAAACTTGGCTGGCACGACACATAGAGCAGGTGGCACGGCACACTGGGGAGGCGCGGCGCACTGGGAGTGAATGCGCAGTGTTAATTTACACGGGTGTGGCGCACTGGGACGGCGCGACGCATTGGGTATGCGGCGCGGTGCATACAGTTAAAGGCCCGAAACTGCTCAAATTTCCTCCAAATTGCCAATAATTCACACGGATTTGCCAGGTAGAGCCTCAATCATTGCATTTCATTCAAATTTGTGCTTTGATATGGCGATTGATCAATGGTGATAGTATAAACCCTACCATGTCAAAATTCTCATATAAAGATGGCTGCTTAGGGTTTTAAAAAATAATTTGCCACCAAGTTTCTCTTTCCATCATTCCCTTCTTCCTTATTCCATTTCTCCCTGATTTCATTCTTCCATCCCGCCAAAAATTACTAAACCCCTATCCCTAATTTCCTTCCACACATTTCCAAATGTAAAAACCCCAAACCCTACCCTATACATCAAACCCCTTAAACCCTCCTACATTTCCCTAACAAAATTTGTCCCAATAGTCCCTAATCCCTTACTATTTCCCCCCTTCCTAACAGTCCCTTGTTGCATTTTTTCCCCTTGGTGGCAGAATTCAACCACATCACAAAAGAGAAGTCCAACACAGTTTTATACACCAGCATCTTCTTCTCCAAGGCAATTTGTATAGCAGCCGTTATGTCATCCGGTCATTCATCCGATTATGAAGTGGAGACTCAAAGTGACTCACCCATGGAGGGACATACACCCCGGAGTCCTCATAAAGGTGGCATACATGTTAGAGAAGAACCAACCACCCTTACAGAATTGCAGGCCTGCCCTCTTGCCGTCTCTTGTTTCCAGTTTCAGTCATGTTATGAATTTTGTGAGAAGGTTGCTACTGTTCAAGTCCATCATGATTTGGCTCACTTATTTGTACTGCATTTACATGGTGATCAAGTTACTTTGGCTGGTGTCACTTTCACACTTACACCAGATTCTATCTCATTAGCAACCGACATACCTAACATTGGAGAGCCATGGAACAAGAGGCAGAAGATTGATCGGCAACATTATGAGCCATATATTAAACCCAATTTCTTGAGGCAGCTAAAGAGAGTGTTCCCTTTCCGATATCTCAAAGATGAGTATGCTCCACTAATGAAATTAATCATGAAGTATTTCAGTTGTGAAGGTCGTTTCTCTCGACTATATGCCTATCACATCAGGTTGCTCATGCATGTCACCCGGGTACGGATGATGAACATCCCATATTTCATATGCTGAAACATAGAAAGGATGACCATCCTCGTGCAGCACAAGACCCCTTAGCAGCATTTCAACAGTATTTGCCATTTTTCTCTCATCAAGATTTTGGTGGTTCATCAGCTTGGATTACAGGGAATCACTTGGGATGATTTCATCTCTCGTGACTTTTTCAGAGCTTCACAGGGACCTCCAGAGGCTGGGCATGAGACAGGTGGGCCTTCTCATCCACATGAAGGCCATGATCCACACATTGCTACTATGCCAGTTTTCATTACTTATCAGAAGGGCACGAGGCAGTTATTTGCAGCTGCAAAGCGAGTGTTATCTCCACCTGGGGTGGAAGGGGCCTCGTTTCTGACTTCAACACCACATGTATAGGACAGAGGCAAGAGGCCAATACAGGATGAGGGACCTTCAGGTGAGCGAGAGATTGACTTCATTCTCGTTCAGGATGATGTTACAGACATGGGCTCGCAAAATGCACATCTTAGAGAGATCATCCAGGAGCAGCAGACAGAGATCAAAGCCTTGTCCCTTGACTTGGATAGGGCTAAGTGGACTATGAAATACTTGGAGCAGAGGAACAAATAGCTCGAAGATCAGCAAGCAATCATGGAGTTGCAAAACATCCACGAGAATCGCTAAGCTGCCCAAAGGAGGAAGATTGAATTCAGTACATTGGAGCAAGAGATTAATGATCATCGGGAGCCTTGGCTCGAGAGAATCAACGTCCACCTGGAGAGATTGCTAGAAAAGGCTGATAGGGACAAAGCATTGTTGAGACACATGGTTTTCCATTACAGGGCACGCAATATGAGTTCCAAGGCACGAATAAGGAATCTAAAGGCAAAATTGAAGAAGGCAACAAAGAAGAAAAAGAGGCAAAAGGAGCATGATCGTCTTCAGATATTGGCCGAATCCTCTTTAGCCTATCATGACACTTGATAGAGAAGCTCCAACCCAAATTTCAAGAAATTTGGAGCAATTTTTGCATTTTTGAAAATTTTTGCACTGAAAAGCAAGTTTTGCCTCCCTATGCGCCACGCCACGGGGCGCTCGCTTTTGCTAGAGGGCTCCAAATTTCAAAAACTTTACATTTTTGGATTTGGCATGAAAAATCATGATTTCTGGTGCATGTCCAAGAAATTTGGGCAACTTTTGAGTCCTCAAGAGGTCAAAAACACTCAAAAAATGACCTCTCTGCCCCTATTTTGACACACAAGAAGTAGTCCTGGGAGATTGAAGTTTTGGAGGGGAAAATGGACACCAAATTGAAAAATTCCACTTGGGTTGGAAAGTA
>APFE030440692.1:61938-104508 GCA_000404065.3 Pinus taeda | reverse complement strand
AGTAGTCAAAATTTCAAACCATTAGGTATGGAAGTCGCAAAAACGCAAAATAATGGCATGGCTTACCAAAGAACAATTGCACTGCCATGACAGGAGAAGCATTTGGCATGTGTTCAAACACATCCAGAGTTAATAGAAAGACAATTTCCTATTCAGATTCTGGTTCTTTTGAACCCTCCTCAGTGTCATCATCATCATGATTTTTATCATCTTCTTCCCCTTCAATATCTTCTTTAGTGTCAAGGGCATTATCGTTATTTCTTCGAAGTCCATGAAGCTGCCTGAAATTAGAGGCAACAATATCAAGCATCTCATTCAAAGCTTGGTGCCCATAGCTTTATCGAGAAGCTAACTTGGGAGGTGGAGAATTTTGACTTCCTGCCACTGCATCTTCAGGCAGTGTGTCTTGACACTTCAAGCTACTTAATAGTAGATCTTGCCTGGACCTAATATTCTCACCTGCTGCTGCAATCTGACTAGCATCAAAATCTTGATTAATTCCTTCATCACTGATCCTTCCTGTCCATCGCTGTCTGTCATCACTCCGAAGAGATTCATTGTCGCCATGAACTGAACCAATTGTATTGACTGCCCAACTACCAGCAACCTCTGATGCTAATAGATCAATTGTTGCTATTGAATGCTTATCTCCCTTGTTTCTAGCATCTATCTCATCTCTATGCTGCTGACTGACAGGAGATTGACTCTGACTCTCCAAATGCTGGCCACTGTTATATGTATCAGGTAATCTTTTTGGTTCAGCACCAGTCCTGGTGTTTAATGTTTCCCCTTGATTTTCACCAGCTAAGTCTTTCCTCGCCCATTCCATTAGAGCTTGTTCTTCATCTTCAATTTGCATTGTTTCTCCTCCCAAACCCCTTTCACCATCTCCTACTTCGTCATCCTCCTGAACCGTTTCTCTTAGATTCTTGTTTGATTTGGTAGGCTCATTCCCCATAGGATATGTACAAAACTCGATCCTTCTACATCCACTTGTGCTTTCAAGCAACTGAGTTGCATCTGCTTCTGCCCCAAGGAATTTTAGTTTTCGACCATAATGCAATCTTTTTGGAATGGAATGGTGAACAAGAAGCCAAGGAATTACCTCAAGTTCAATCAAGTATGGCTATAAGATAAATATTTAGTGGACCTGATTAAGATATCTTGGATGAGGCCTTTAGGGATAATGAAAAATAAAATGATGTATCAGGCCACTCAAAAACTGCACAGGCTAAAGTCAAAGGTTAAGACATGCATCATCAAGTGCAAGAAGACACTCTCTCGGGAGTTTTCTATTATAGATAAAGAGATTTCAGAATTGATGGACCCTACAAGTCCTAATTTCCTCTTTGAACAAAACAAAAATACAATATTGGAGCTCTCTAAATTATCAGGCAGAGGAATGGAGACAAAAAATAAAAATGACGCGAGTTTCTAGGGGAGATAATAATACTAAGTACTTTCATAAGATAACTTCCAAAAGAAAAAATTCCAACACAATCTGCTATATTAGAAATATGGACAATATAATACTAACTACACAGAAAGACATCCTACAGGAAGTTGTAAGCCATTTTAGTAATCATTGGATTGGCTAGGAATCACATTCTTCCTCCCCCAATCATCCAGTTTCTTCACGGGCATGAGCTGTTCACTCTTGCTGATATTGGCTGCCAACAATCTGTCATTTCCTCCTCTTCTAGTTGGCCTCATGCTGAAAATTTGGCTCTTCTAATGGAGCTCAATGTCAAATGGGAAAATTACGGATCTCATCTCTATCACACAAATATTTCTCTGTCTAAGAGGGCAGATAGGCATTCTTGGGGCGGTCTTTCTCATGGAGGAGAAATCTCTACCAAAGAAAGATACACGTACATATACAACATGCAAAGGTAGGGGAAGAAAATCAACCATATGAAAAGTATGGTGAAGATCACGCTTTCCTTGCTGATAATTTAAATCCTGAAAACACTTTGAGGTCACAGAAATACAGTTCATTAAACTAATCCTAGTTTCACAGACACTGAAAGTAAGGGAGCTATAGACTTTCATGGTAATACACTTGGCACCTCAGCATTTCATTGTGAGTTTGAGTAGGAGTAATGTAACCCCCATGTTGCACTTTGATGTAGACCATGACTTTGTCCTTTCTTTCTTTTGCTTAAATATTTGGTTTTTCCTTTCTTTCCAAAGCATCGACATGACAAAACTAAGGGAAATAATCCACTCTCTATTTTTAACTGGACTATTGAATATACTGGATCTATGAGGGAGTACAAGTATAAAAAACTATTGAAGTTACAGTACAAGGATCCAAAAGGCAGTCAAATATGCATCCAAATATGTTCAATGGAAGGACATACATTCAATATATGCTCCATAGAATATTCATGATTCCAACATAAAGTACAAAGTCAGGGGCCCTAAAATCCATTTTTCCTGATTTGATCCCATGTGAGGATCTTACGTCATCCAAATAGCCAAAGGAATTGAGGACCATGGGAAAACACCATTCATCTAGATTTTCTTCGAAATGGGATCCTAGTGGATGTCCTGATGACCAACTATAAGAGAGTAGGATTCCTTGACAGTAAACATCCCTTTGGTTTGAAAACCTCACCAGAGTTTGTCTTCATCCCGAGCATTGGATATTTTTCATTTTTGAATCTCATGAGCTAAAATAGGCCAGGGAGAGAAATATGGATGTGATTGCCAATCTTCAATTGTTTTCCGTTCCTTCCATAGCCTAGGGGATTGAATCAGTTTCTAAAATTTTTCTACAGTAAGACCCTGATGCTTTGAAGTAAATGTTATTAAATCTCTAAGATTAACAATCCCTCAATTGTGGCATCTATTGCCAAGAATCTTTTGAGAATAATGTAGTCACTAGTGTGACCATTCCAGGTCTCTCAAAAAACATGACTTTGAATTAAGGTCTAGTTGGCCTGTGGCAAATTTCATATGGAAGATCGTAGAGGATGCTTGGTTGCTTGCAACTTTTTCGATTGAGAAGAGTGGCCATATTTCATATCCCATATTTGTTTCTAGAGTTCATCTCTAACTCGGAGTCAATCCCAACATAATTTCTCTCCCAATGCTTTGTTTAGGATCCCCAAGTCTCTCAATCCTAAAGCCCCACTCAATTTAGGATACAAAGCTTCTCTCAGGATTTATATCAAAATTTTTGAAATATGGGCAACACCTACCATTAATAACTTACCTTTTGCAGTGACCACTATCTTTATATCCCTCCAGACATGAATTCAAGATAGTTTTTGAACCCAAATTTTGACAAAATCAGATCAATAGATAAGTATAACTATGCACCCAATCATAGGAGAAGAAACTATTTAAGAAACTAAAGCAACTACAACTGATATTGGAGTTTAAAAATTCTTTGACATCAATTATCAGACCATCATATGACTGGAGGTATGTCCTTTGTGATGCCTAAGGTCTATTGTTAGACATACATTATTGGTTCTTGGTCCAATCATGTTGGTATTCAAGACCATAACCTTGATTTTCCTGCGATCCAAATAGGAGCATGCTTAGAGAATGTGCAACCCCAACAAGAAATCACAGAGTTTCATTCATTGTGGACACTTGTAATATTATGGCAAGACATATAAGATCAAAAAATCAAAAAATCCACACACAAACAATAATTTGTTTGGGAGACAAATCAAATCTGAATTTTGTTAGCAAAGAAATTCTACACCTACAACACATGAACATCTTGAAGCAACCAAATAACAACAACCCATTTACAGTGGCAATACCAAATAAATAGCCAATCTAAGGTAATACCAAGTGTTTCATCTCTCATATGTGAGACAAGATACATCGACTCTAAAAACATGACAATAGGGATTTCAATTATTTTAGAATTTAGAAATTAGAACATTTACATGATACAAATTCAAACATACAACTAATACTTACTAGTACTACATCAATGATGATCAAATGGCAAACACAAGAAGTTAGAACCACAAATTGTGGTCTTCTCATTAAGTCATAAAAATCAGAATGTAGAAAACATACAACATAGATATTGATTCAATGCTACTATAGATTGGAATGCCAATGGAAAATACAAAATAGCATGGACACTAGAACCATAGATGGAAGATTCTCATAGCCGATGACTATCAGTAGTCCTCCTCGATGCTATAATAATTAGAATTTGTGTATACCATTGTTGTCTCACCCATCATCCTCCTCCTCTATACCTAATCTAATATATGCATTTGCTAGTGTGGAGAATGAACGCTCAAGAGGATCACCATCATCAAAAGTGACCAATTACAACACTAGTCTAGAGGGAGTGCCCTAGGCTCTACACTACACTAATGAAGAAGCCCTAGATGCAGGAGGAAAGGGAGATCTAGCACAGTGAAGGAAGCCCTAACGTTTCCCTATGGAGAAGCCCTAAATGCTTCCCTATGAAGAATTAGTAATACGCAACCATGGAAATGAAGGCAGAAACCCTAGTCGCAGGTCTAAGGAGAAGATATGCCCTAAACCTAGTCACTACGCTGCCTAATGGAGATGGCACCTCAACATCGTCCTAGAAGAAGTTCTCTACACATGGAATGCCCTTGCTATCATGAAAGGAAAAGCCCTTATCCTATACAAAGTCATGAGTGAAAGAGCAATCACTGAGCGCAATTGGGAAAGGACAAAAGGATCCATGGATTCCTCATCCTTCTTCAAATTCACCAAGGGTAAAGTCGAAGCAGAGCATATCATCAGAATGGCGCAGCGGAAGCTTCTGATGGCCTACCTACATATCACTTCAATGGGAAGTCCAGATCTCAGGGTGAAAGGAAAGGCAGATTACAATAAGTTCGGCCATTATGCGAAGGAGTGTACAAATGGCAAGGACACATCTATTGATGAAGATAACAATCATTCCAGGGACATCTTCAATGATCGAAGGAATGACAGATAATGAAGGTCATCAAGGAAACGACTGACTCTTCAAGGAAAGCAAGGAACCCCAGGTATGAATAATCAAATGTTGTTTTTGATAAGATAAAGAAGCGTTATCTTGTATTGGCCCTCTCCTTCAGATTCTGTGGGAAGCTGGCTTATTGATTATAGTGCTTCAAGGCACTTCATCGAATAGAAGGGTGCTCTCTTGAATTTGGTAAGAAACACTCGTGGGATTATACTTGGGGTTGATGCCACCTATCCTGGAAAGGGTGTAGGAAATGTTACCCCTCAATTGAATGAGGGTAACTCAATTCATTTATAGAATCTCTTTTATGTACCTAATCGCAAGAAGAACCTAGTGTCCATTTTGACAATGGAAGTCAAAGGTTTCAGGGTGGCATTCATCGACGAGAAGGTATGTGTTTGAAAATAGAATTTTCAAAGATGCTTTTACTCATGGGTTCAACGTTGGCAATTTGTACCAAGTTGCAGGATGGTCCATTGGGGACCATGTTAGTTGACACATCTCATCTATAGCACCAAAGGTCTACTTATTATGGGGCCTTACTTGATGTGAGTCAGATGGTGACTAGGATGCTTGAATTCAAACGGAGCATGAAGGTACATGTCTGGGATGTACCGAAGGAAAATCTTACAAAGGGACCATTCCCCTCATGTAGCAGGCTATGTCACAAGGTTCGCTGAATTTGAAGGTTCAGGTTCGAAATTCGGCGAACCTCAAAAAAAAAATTGAAATTCATTCAGGTTCGTTGAACCTAAAATTCAAACCCAAAAGGTGAACCTAATCGAATTTGAACCTCATCCGAACACGAACCTGAACGAGAATTTGATCGATTTTTTTGTGAGTTTCAACTTAGGGTTCACCAATTTTTTTTTTTTACAGTTTTATTTGCCTATTTACGTGAAAAACCATGGGCCGCATACTGCTTTTTTGCAACAATTCCCACCAATTTTTTCTTTATAAACGATGGCGCTCTAAGGATTTGGCACAAGTTGTCGCCGGTCGGTCGAGTGAATAGAGTATTGAGTTAGTAGAGCATTTGTATTGGCATAACGGGAGTGCGTTTGTATTGGCATATTGCTGTGCATTTGATTGCGTTGTGCAGTGTGAGCCTTGAGGAGATCGGTGTGGTCCTGCAGCGGCACGTCGACACCTTACGAGTTCAGTCACTGCTAGTCACTGATTACGCGGCTGCTTGAGCCCGTGCCCACTACCGTGTGAGCCTGTAAGCTATAGCCGTAGGTTGTGCAGTGTGAATTGTGATTTGCTACACCTTCGTTTGAGCTTCGGCATTGATTGCAGTGTGCACGACTAGAACACGTTAGACGTAACATAGGTACCGTCAACCCTCTATTCCATCATATAATAACTTATAGTTATAGAATCTGAGCTAATGACTCAAAACTTTGGACATATATTAATATTCTACATTGCAATCATCTAAAAAAGCAAAAAATTAACAAAATCTATATAATTTTTTCATATTTTTTATATCATCTGATATCTAAGTCACGTGGATTAGGAGCCCCTACAAGCAACAACATTAGAGTGTCTCTAACTCTGTTTCTCTGAAGGGGCAACAAGTAGCTTGAAAGTGGATCTTTTTAGATCCTTTCCTCTTGCACTTTAGTAAAGTTTCCAACTAACTTAGGACTGTTATAATGTGCTATGAAAAAAATATAGGAGGAAGATTTAAAATTTGTCTAAACTCAAATTAGAATTTATATTAAAAAACATATTGTTACGCTGAAGTTATGTCACTTTCACCTTGATCAGAAAATAAGCTTATCTCCTTGAATATTTCATGCATCTCCATTTGCATAGTGAACATTGTGGGTTTGAGAGTTGGCTGCTATTGAACTTAATGATTGCTTGAGGATTGACATTCAATCTCACTAAATAGAGACTGAGAAGTAAAAGAAAATTGTGCTTGCTTGAGGATTGGCATTCAATCTCACTAAATAGAGAATGAGAAGTAAAAGAAAATTGTGCAAAACCTTGTATCCTAGGACCTAGTATGATTCAATAGATTTTTTTACTTCTTACTTTTTAATCAAAATATCAAGTTTTATTTGTATTTGAATTTCACTATTTTATCATTTATTTAAATTTTAATCTTAATATGCCATTGCCAACAAAAATGCAGACATATTTTTCATGGCACCTCCAAAGTCAACGGCAGAAGGATGGAAATATGTGGAGAAATTGGACAGGCCTCATGGGAGGCATTTGAAATGCAAGCTATGTAATAATGAGTTTTTTAGATCTTTAACTAGAGTCATGGACCACTTACTTTTTGTCACTAATGGCAAAGGAGGTGGTGTTGAAAGTTGCAAGAATGTGTCTGCAGAACTCAAGGAGACACTTCAGAAAGATTATGACAATATACAAAAGGCTGAGAAAATGAATGAAAACAAAAGACAACGTGTTCAAATAGAAATTACAATGAATTACAATTCATTTTCTGTACTTTCTTCAAGCACGGTTGGTGTTGGGAGTTCATCTCAGTCAAATATCGGTAAATCAAGTGGGACAACTACATTAAATTCTCTTTGGAAGCCCATGCAGAAACAAGAGGTTGATGATGCTGTAGATGATATGCTTTTTGAATCTGCAATTCCATTTAATGTGGCAAGAAGCCCTTACTTCATCAATGCGTGTAAGATGATGGCAAGGTTTGGTAAAGGATATGTCCCTCCTAGTTCTGAGACTATAAGGACCACTCTTTTGAAGAGGTCAAAAGAAAGAGTTACAAACAATTTGCAGAAGATCAAAGACTCTTGGAAGGAAACAGGGTGCACACTTTTATCAGATGGTTGGTCAGATATGAATCATAGACCTCTTATTAATTTGTTGGTTTATTGCCCTAAAGGGGTACTTTTTTTGAAAGTAGTTGATGCATCAGGGAATAAGAAGACCTCTGAATTTATTTTCAAGATTTTAGGGGAAGCTATTCTTGAGGTTGGAGAAGAAAATGTAGTCCAGGTTATAATTGATAGTGCTTCAAATTGTGTCGGAGCAGGAAAAATGATCATGGATAAATACAGAAAAATATATTGGACACCTTGTGCTGCTCATTGTCTTGACTTATTGTTACATGACTTGGCAAAGTTTCCATGGATTAATGAGACAGTTCGGAGGGGGAAACAAATTTCTCACTTCATATTTAACCATCAACTCACATTGAGCTTGTACAAGAATAATGCATCTAGAGAGTTGCTCAGGCACACCAGGTTTGCCACATATTATATTACTATCAAAAGGCTAGTTGAAGAAAAAGGGAGTATAAGAGGTGTTTTTTGCAACACAAAAGGCTACTAAAAGAAACAGAAACAAAAACACCATATGACACCATTATTTTTGGACTAATGTCCTCGGAAAAACCCAATGCGGGAAAATCGGTGCAGCTATCTGAGGGTTTTTTTTATTAAGCAATATCCTAGTACAATCTGGGTGTCAAAACTAGCCTACCCAACAGAGAATTTCCTTAGCAGTAACACCTCACAGTTTCTGACAGATCTCCTGGCTAAAACCCCATATAATCATTCCGGCAGCTCCTCAGCACAGAACTGCAATGAAACCCCAGCGTCTGCCCAATCTAGACTGCGTCAGCCTCTCCTTGCCCAGCTTTGGCCCTACGTATGCCTTTCTAGGCCTATGTCAGCCCCAAGAGGCCCTCTGTCAGCTCTCTGGGCCTCTGCGTCAAATACGTTGGCCTCTTTGGTGCTCTGCGCAACACCTGGCTACCTCTGCGTGGCCCTGCATGAGCACTGGCTGCTCCTGCGTCACTTCCTCTAGCTGCTCTGCTACTCTCCCAGCCCTATCTCTGCCTCTCTGTCTCTTTGTACTCAAATTCCCCTCAGCTGCTCTCCTAATCACTGATTCTATCTCTCTTAGCAAACCTCACTCTAGAGAATAGAATGATTGATCATCTGGTGTGTTCTCCAAGTGACCCTCAAGCCTCCTCTTATACTTTTCTCATTGACATATCAACGGTCGAGATTAAGTCCCTAATCAACGACTAAGATTAGATTTGGCTTGATCCTTGTCTTTTGGACCATTATAACACAGTTTCATATTAATCCACATTAATATTTTAATTCTCCTAAGTTTAGACTTAGGGTCCATATTAGAAATATTAATTATTTTAATATCTCCTGAACTGTTTAGAATCTGCCCAAACCCTTTCTGGGTATTGGAGATCTCATGTGTTCCAACTCTCCACCAAATTTCGTGGCTCGAGCACATCCGGTGCTACCACAAATCAACAGCTTGGAACAACCTAAGGGATTTTAGATTCATCGAGAATCTCATGTATGCATGTGGAAGAAAGCCCTCTATGGCTTGAAGCAAATCACCCCGGGTTTGATATGAGAGGATTGATAATTAACAGATGAAGCTGAGATTCACTAAGAGTGAAGCCAATCCAAACCATTGTTTGAAGATTGTGGATGATAGACCTCTCATACGGACACCTTATTAGAACGACCTATTTCTGATAGGTGCAGACCCTCTCACTTGCAAAAGTAAGAGAGAGTTGGATTCTGGATGTGGAATGGTAAACTGCAAGATCGTGACTACCTCGAGGATCTTAACTTTCAGAAGTTATATTGTGATGATGCTGGACCAGATTTGGGAAATGCCTCTAAGTTTCATAAACTCATTTGCATTGATGTTCTTGGTGAACTTTCGTCCGTATATATGTTTTGCAGTTAGCATGGTGAGCTCATATTTGGTTGAGCCTAACTAGATTGGTGCCAATAATCTTTTGAGATATCTTCGGAGCACAATCTCTCATGGATTGAGATTCACTGACTGAAATATGAAGTTGCATGATTATTCGAATGTTGACTAGGCAGGCAATGGGGAGGATCACTAGAGAACTTCTCAGTGCTAGTTCTCTTTGGATTTTGCTTCGATATCATGGATGAGCAAGAAGTAGAAGTCGATTGCTATAAGCACCGCCGAGACCGAATACATAGCTACAAGTATGATCTCGTGTGAAGCTGCCTGGTTGTGGAAGCTCTTCAGTGCGTTGTTTGTACACATGATGAATACCACTGTGATCCTCTGTGACAACCAGGGGGGGATTCGATTGTTGAGGAATCCTGTATTTGATGATTGCTCCAGTAGATAGACATCAGATACTACCTTATCTAGAATATGTTAAGTCGATGAGCGAGGAGGCTCCATTGCATTGAGACTGATGTACAAGTTGCAAACATTTTGTCAAAGCCTAGGGGAAAGGTCAAATCTGTGACTTTCCCGAACAACCTGGAGTCGTTGAGAGACCTTCGTATAAGGGTCTTGCATGTTGCATGCATTGAGCTCTGGGAGATCGAAGGGGCTTGGGGTACTTACTGGAGCAACACATGACCACATGGCGACTCACCCTCCCCTAATGGTGCACTGTGTACAAGATGAATAGCTTAGCCTTCCCCTGTAATACCCCAAGGTGATTTTGGGATAGGATGATTCATTCTCCTGTGAGCCAGGATGATTAGTTCTCATGTGGGACAGATGATCAGTTCCCTTATCGAGGCATCCTACCCATGCAATCTGAGACTCATTGGAAGTACCTCTCATCTGATTAATGAGCAGGGAAATGGGGTTAGGGACCATAGTAGTACTATCGAGGACAACAAGATGTATGGTACAACAGTGGTGCAGCAGTATGGACAACAAGATGTATGGTGTAGCAATGGTGCAGTAGAATGGACAACAAGATGTATGGTGCAACAATGGTGCAACATTATGTACAACAAGATGTCTATTGCAGTAGTGGGACAACAATGCTACATGGTGCTGCAATGATACAACAATGGGACAACAAAGGCAACTTGGTGCAGTATGGTGCAACATATGTTACAACAATGAGACAACAATGGTCAATGGCATATAGTGCACAATGGGACAGCAATGGTACAATGGTACAACATGGGACAACTAGTATTTAGTGTAGCAAATTCATGGTATTGTTATGGTATGGCAAAGTACAACAAGACAACCATGACATAGTGCAGCAGTGGCACAACGGGACAACCATGACATAGTGCAGCAGTGGCACAACAGGACAGTCTCGTCAAGAGGTGTAGGATTGATCTAAAGAGCCCTTTAGGACAGCCTTGGAGGAGCCCTACTTGCTGTACAACGTGCCCTAGCCGCAAGCCTTATATGCTGTCCTAAATGGATTAAATCATAGTGACGAGAGGCTCCTTCGATGTCCCAAAAGAAGGCTCTTCATTGCAGCAAGGAAGCTTCCATACGCTGTCAAAGGAAGCTCCAAAAGAGCCCTAGCTGCAATCTTCTATTCACAGCTAAGACGCAGTCAAAAGGAGCCTAAATGAACCCCTAATCCACAATAAGAAAGAGACTCAATACACAGTCCTGAAGGATGTGTTTTAGGTGTTGTTCAAGTAAGGAGACCTAGCACGTCTTAGCCGTAGTCTTAAAGCCCAACCGCGTTGAAGGGAGAAGTCTCTACAACTGTCTTATGAGGAGGACCTATACGCTGTCAAAAGAGGTTCTAACTTTCAGTTTTCTTCCAAGTTTGGGTACTTGTCTATGATTTATGGCACATATGCAAGCCTTGAAAGTGTGAGAATGTGCAAGAATAAACTCTTGGGATAAATACCCATTTGATTATAAGGATTTCTCTTACATTGATGTGAAAGTGTCAGCAAGGAAATTTGCAGATATCTTAACACAGAAACAAGCAATCACAGTCCATTAAAATGCACTTAACTTTACATATGCCCAAAATCAGAGGAAATAACTAAGCTGGAATCCGATCCAAGAAAATGCCCCATATTATCATCCTATGCTTAGTAATGCTTACAAGGAAATGGGTTGGGTATGTGTTTAAAGTTTGTACAATCAAAAAGAAAGAATATAAAGGTAGCCCCAACAATCTGAACAGGCAATAGGATATTAGTTTACCAAGTCAATCTAATAATGTAGCACATATGGACTCATCTTGATATTGCTGCCTTGAGTTTACTGGCTATTTCACTTGTCAAAGCGAAGGATATTCCCTTCGATTATGTGTATACAATGGGCCAGTATCTTGAGCACTGAGGAATCGGATGAACGCAGCTGATTTTATCTCTCTAGAGGTAGCACTAGTGTATTCTAGTTGTGTAAGTGTCATTTAATGAGGTTGCAACTTTTTACATATTACAAAAATACGTGAATAAATGGCAAGATCATAAACAACCACACAAATGGAAACTGTTTTCCATTGAGAAGAATCTATATACCCCTCTCAATGTCCTGCAAGGCAAAGACATGGATTGAAAATAATATATATACTCTTCTCAAAATATTCCTAGTTCTCCAAGTTGCAACCGAGCCTCAAGAACTCAACAGTTGCAAAGCATTGAAACCCATATTCTTGTACTCTAGTTTTCATAATATGATTAAAACAATAAAAAACTATACAAACATATGTATCCTATTGATAAAATCGGTATACCCCTATCAAGGTCTTGCAATGCAAGATCGACTAGATTCACCCAGTTTTGGGTTTTGGTGTAGATATCCGTATACTGCTCAACCACAACCAGTATTTTTTCCTTCATCGCTGTCTTAGCAAGTGCAGAAGTGCCAAGAACAAAATTTTTATGATTTTTTGGAAGGTCAATAGTCACGGGTGTTTTAATATAATCTTAACCCTGAGATGACAGGTTATGACGAAATCTGCAACGATTGGGAATTCGGTAGGGTATACGACGGGATGTAATGATTCTCGCTAGAGTGGGAGGAAGCTGCTATGGTCCCTGTCTCTTCTACTTTCCTTGTTCTGCTATGATATCGCTTGTTGTGCGTCTTTTCTACTTTCCTCGTTCTACTATGGTCCCTGTCTCTTCTACTTTCATCTCTGCAATTCAAATGTCTGTGTGGGTGATCGAAAATCTTCCCCGTCCACAGACGAAATGGCTAACCTTCACTCTACTCTCCACAAAAGAGATCTAATTTGTCAAGGTTTTTTACCCAAAGGATCCATCTCCCCTAATGATTCATAAGATATGCCATAAGCATAATCATAACTTTACAAAAAACTAAGAGCGGAGGGTCCCCTCCTTAATCTCCACCAAAATCGGCACTAGGCGTACATGTGCCCCCTCTTGATCAATCATCTCCTCAAGCCTTCGATTTGATGTGCAAACAACAAAAGCAATTCAGGGAAGTGGAGATGCCTTTGAATTCATCCACCCATTTTTAGTTATGATGGGCATGTGAGCAATGTCAAAGATGATTGCAGGGTAGGAACTGATCAGGGAAAACTCTTTGATAACCAAAGGAAGTGGGATGGTACGCCTCGGTAGAGAAATGCCCTCAAAATACTAATACTAATGAAAACTGTTGTGCCCTCCATACAATGGAAAAATGATTCAAAAGAAATTATTTTCGAGTTGAAGAGGTGACCCCAGGAACAACTTTTGTGCCCTCCATACAATTGAAAACCCCAGGAACAACTGTTGCGCCCTCTATACAATCGAAAAATGATTCAAAAGAAATTATTTTGGAGTTGAGGAGGTGACCCCGGGAACAACTAAGGAGGTGCGTGAGGTGGATATAAAGGAGGCTACAGAGGAGGCATGAATGGCACTGGAGAGGATCCAGAAGCTAAAACATACATGAAAATTTTGCCTGCAGTTTCTACACCCTATCTTCAAGGAGCTATTTTGAAAGAAAACAAAGAGAAAGCTAAAACACATACCTGTTTTAGGCAAAAACTATGGAAGATCAGCCTCACAAAAAATAGCAGTAAATGCAGAGCTGGTAAACCTGTCTTGGCTATTGCTCCTCAAAGCACACTGATCTGTCTGCTCAAACGTTTCCCAAATCGTTGAATACTAGATATTTAGAGCCCACCTTGTCAAATATCATATAATAATATAAGACAACTGGTTCATAAAATAAGCTTTCCTACTGGGTGTGAACCCTGATAGCGACACCTTAACCAATCGTTGGAAGAGAATGTTCAGGCGGTGGGACTTCGAGCCAAGGAGATAAGAACAACCGATTCGAGCCAAGCCCAACCAAGGAGATAAGTGAAATTTTAAATTTTCCCACAAAATTTTAAATTTTCTCACAGAAATGTTTGAAAAGTCTACTTCATAATATTTTTTTAAAGGTTCATTTGCTAGCAGTTCTATTAATTGAATTTTCCCACAAAATTTTGAATTTTCTCACAAAATTGTTTGAAAAGTCTTCATCATAATAATTTTTCAAATGTTCAATTGCCAGCAGTTCTATTAATTTGCCCATTTATTTTATTAATACAAACCATATAATATTAACTAACCTGTGCATCCTATAAATTATATAAACGCACATTTGCATTCTATAAACTATTCACCTTAGAGGCACCGGGAAGTGGTTTTGTACAATGTGCATAGTTTATATTGTTACTAAACCTTAAAAACCATTCATAGGCCCTAGGGTGATAATGATGTTTCTTCTTAGATGACGTCCAAGGCCCCAACAAAAGTCATCCTTGTTGGGCAAATCCTCACATTAACACCCATACAACATTTATATACCTATGGTTTATAATGTTGGCAAATAGTGCTCCTCATCACCTAATTGTACAAAAAGCCCCAACTAACCTAGTCTAGGTTAGATGTCCTCGATATTAACATATTATCCTACATTATCCATTAGCTCATGGAGATAGAGGGTTCAAGGACTCTCACTTGATGGTTGGGGACTATAGTCCATCAAGAGGTCAAATGTCGGGCTAACTGTATTAAGGACACCTGAAGGTCAACCAACACTAATGCAATGTATTAGTTGTTCGTACATCGACCTATCAAAATGTCACAATATTTGGGTAGTAGACATTAGTAAGTAGGACACTAGTCACCAACAAGAAACCTTGATAACGATAGAGTAATGATGTGATGAGTGGATGTGGACCCAAGGATACAACATGTCAATTGTGTGGCAGTTGATTTGACATGCTAACGTCTCATTATGATGTGGCACCAATGTGGGTCTAGATGACATGGCATACCAATGTGGTAAGTGATGTAGCATGTTGACATGGCAATGGAAGGTTGACTTGGCACCAAGGTGTTGTATAGGTGGTAACCATATAGTGACGACGTGGATTTTGGGCTTTTGGATGTTAAGATATCAACTAATTAGTATCAATGACACTCTCTAGCCTCTTCCTGAGGGCCCGGTGGCTTGATAGCTCGACCATTGGCCTTTCAAGATATCGGGTATTGAGAAATTAGGGCTTCAATCTACAAGCTCATCTGTATGTTAGGTGTCGAGTATTGAGATAGTAAGTATGTATAGAGCATTAAGGAAAATCATGTGTTTCGTGTGAATTTGGGCAAGCTTAGAAATCGGGTTGCAAACTGCTACAAGTGTCCTTATTTTTCTACAAGAAACAGTGTAATGTGAAGGTGAATATGCTAAACGTGAAATTGGATGGCAATGATGCTAAGGAGAAGTTGGAAAATTGAAAAGTGCACCTATCCAAGATGTAAACTTCATTATTAAATATTTGTAAAGGAGTAGCTGGTTAGATCTTTCATCTTACTTGAATCTATCATTAGCTTTCCACATTCCATTAATAACTCGTTCTGCTTTTTCCTGCCTCTTTTCTTTCCTGGAATTCTGGGAGCTAATCCCGGTGTGTTTTTCATGGTTTTCACACCTTCGTTGCCCTACCTTTCACTTTTTGCTTGTCTTTCCAGCCCTATAGCCTGAGTTTTCCATAGGAACAACTGTTTTACCCTATTAAATTCTACTGGCGGTAAAGAGTCTACCCCACTCATGGTCCCCTGTTTCAAGAAGCCTTCCAGATTTAAGTGTTCCCTGTCAAGAATCTCCTGTAGTTCATGATCTTCTGTTTCCATCTCACTCTGGGTCATTTCTTGGTCCATCTCCGGTTCTGCATCGCTCATCATAATCTCTTTCTGTTTGATACTATCCTGTGTTTGAGTTGTGTCTTCCTCTTTCTCCTTTTCCCCTGGGCTTCCTTCCATTACCTGATCTATCTTTGTTATCTCTTCTTCTTCTTCTAGAACTTGGAACCTATTCAGATTAGTTTGAGGTCCTTCTATTTGCTGCTACTTTAGCCCCCTCCTGCCCCCTTTTCCTTTATGAACCACTTTGTGAAAGCCTTCAATATCTTTCTTTGTGTTTTCCTTACTTTTGTTCTTTATTTTGCTGAGAGGGCAGTTTCTAAATAGGTGCCCATGCTCATGGAATTTTCGGCATCTGAAAGGAATATGTTCATAGTCAACTATTTGCACCCATTATTCATCCAAAACTTCTAAAATGACCTCATCTGGAAGAGCTCCAAAGAGATCCATCTCCACACATATTCTTGTGAAGGAAGTGTACTTACTCTTCTTGGTGGCTTCAGAAGTTTTGACAAATTGCCCTAACTTTTTTCCTATAGCAGATAATGATTCCGTTTGCCAGTAATCAAGGGGTAACGAGTAGAGTCTTACCCAGACCGGGACAAAAGTGAATGTTTCTCTCTCAGGGATAAAGTTCATCATCCACGGTCGCATATAAAGGCCTGCTGCTACATAGAAGTAGGGCCCTCCTTCAAACACTTTGTCTTTGTCCTCAATATTTGTGAAGACTATTGTAAAGAAACCCTTAGACCCAAGATGTAGGTCAATGCTTCCTTTTGGTTTCTAGTTATATTTAATCCATGACTGTAAAGCTTTTTCTGTGGGCCATACTGCCATGAATTTACAAATGATAGCATATGTCCTCATGTGATCTCTATGTGCCTGCAGAGCAGGATCATTTAAAACTACTCTGGGAGTGACCTCAACTTTGGGTTTACATGGCCCTTTTTGTGCTTTGTTATTCACTCCCTGTTCCTTGTCTTCTTGTTCATTTTCCTTGTTGATGTTATTCTCCTTTGTCTTATTTGAATCTTGTTCCTCTTTTATAATCCTTGTCCCCTCACTTGAAGGACCTATGACACTCTCTAATGGTTTCTTTCCTCGACTAGCCATTGCCTGCCTATAGGAGGGAGTGGAGCTCCCTCCCCTGCGTGCTTCCATGGAAACTCCTGTGAACTCTTGGAAACCCTAACACTTCCAGGAAACTCCACGCAATTTTCGACTAATCACTAAATTTAGAATGCATGGCAGATTAGTCTATTCTTTCCCAATTCTCAACATGCTACAAATCTAATAAATTTTATACATAATATTAATTTAAAATTTAAATATAATCCTAGTGTATTATGTATCGCATAAGAAAATAATATGAAGTGTTATCAACCAATTTCCTTCCTTATATTTATTTATAGTCATCATTATGTTTTTTACCCTTTTTCATATATTGGGCCCTTCATTTTGAGCTTGTTGGAGCATGGACATTGGTTCAACACTAGGAATATGCCTCCTCCATTTGTTCTTAGTGTATTTTTTGGCTTTGAGAGTGTCAGATTAGTATTTTCTAACCAAGATCCATACTTAGTGTATTGTTTGGCGTTCAAAGCATCAGATTAGTCATTTCTAACCAACATCCATACTTAGTGTATTGTTTGGCATTCAAAGCATCAGATTAGTCATTTCTAACCAACATCCATATATTTTTTCTAGAATATTTCATTCCCTAGAATTTTTTGGTATATATTTCTCAAAATTTATATAGTAGAAAAGTTCTCGCATCACACATCAAACCAAAAGGATACAAAACAACACACACACTTCTATGTGCAAGCTGTTATCACTGAAAATATTTCAAAGGAAAAGGGTAAGGTAAAGGTTAATTGATCCTGGACATATTCATGTTGATCTTGGTCGTGTTCATACAATTGGCATTTGATACAATTCTTAGTTTGTGCAAACAAACTCATGGTGGCAAAGATTAGAAATCTTCATCAAAATCAAGTGAGGCAGTTCCTAAATTAAGCAAGGAAAGATACATCAGATGGATTAATAATAGGCTCAGACCCAACATCAAAGTGATGAAGAGGCAAATTGAAGACTTGGAGATTCAGCTAATTTTTAACAACCTCATGGTATATGGGAAAGTCATTTCAATATAAATAGGCTCAAGATAGTCGAATTTTCAATAAACTGTGTTTTTGAAATTACACAGCAGTTTCGTAGCGCGCTACGAAACTGCTGTAGGTGCATATTATGAATTAGTGGACCAATTTTGTGAGACAAAGAGAAATATTTTCAAATGGGAATCTCTGCAAAGGATCATTTACAAAGTTTCAACATTCAGCAAGGGCAAACAAGTAGAAGAAGGACACCTTTGAACTCTAAGCTATATGTTATAAAGGTGATCACTATTTCATAACTTGTTTTTACCAGTCAAATTCTAGAAGAGGTTCTGAGCAGTTGAAAGCTCATATCTGAAAAGTGAAAGAAGTTTTCATCTTTAAGATACTGAAGTACAAAAAACTCTTCCACTTTCTTCAGATCCATTACTATCTGGGAGAAATGATGGGCCAAAGTTGCGCTACGAAACTGCTGTAGGTGCAGTTTTTCATATGCATATTTCTCTGTTTTACACCTGTTCTTCAAGGATCGATTCTGGATAGCTGGAGAAGTATTTTACAAAACCAAGAGAGGTTTTTGTTCTAGACATCTTGGTATATAACAACCTCCTTCATTTTCCTCAAATACATCATGAGCTGGGAGAAATGAATGATCCAACGTGCGCTACAAAACTGTTGTAAGTGCAGTTTTTCACAAGCCTATTTCTCTGTTTGACACCTGTTTTTCAAAGACATATTGTGAGCGGTAGGAAAGGTGTTTTAAAAAAACAAGAGAGGTTTTTGTTAAGAATTTATTGGTTCACAAAAGCCTCGTTCAGTTTTTCCAAATACAGTTTTTATGAGAAATTATGAGCTCTGTCCCAAGACCCATTTTTCAGCCATAACAGAGCAAGGGACAGTCTCCTAGTTTCTTCATCAATGATCGATTCTGGACAGCTGGAGAAGTATTTTAAAACACCAAAAGAGGTTTTTGTTCTAGACATCCTGGGCTACAAAAACCTCCTTCAGTTTCGAAAAATATTTCATGGATGAGGAGATAAAGGCTCTGTCCCACGTGCCATTTTCAGGGATCCTAAACCTAAAAACATGGAAACATGTTCCCTAATTTCTAGGGTTTGTCTTCAGCAGTCAGATGACCACGTGGGAGGCTTCATCAAATTCAACTTCTTTAGGTTGCAAGTTTTCAAATAATGCTTTAAATTCTTAGATAAGGTTGTTGTAATCATAATAAGGAGTTACACTCCTAGTTGTATTAGGTCTCTAGGACTCCTAGTTAGGTGTCATTTGCATTTAATAGTTAGTTTTAAGTATCAATAGGTGTCACAGTAGGATGAATTCGAATTCCCCTCATGCTTGAGAAGGAATCCAAGTTATGTAAAGAGCTCTATATGTAGCTGAAGCATCAATGTACTCAGGGTTGGAAATTTTTATGAAAAGGCTGGTATTTGGCTTATGTAAAACTTTGTTTCAGTAATACAAGTTTGGCTTTACTTCTCAGGATTCATGAGGGATCTTTATATTCAGAATATGTGATGTTGTCCTTTTCCTAATTCTTGCAGTGGTATGGATGTATAATCACTCAGAATTCACTGAATGTGCTCTGAATTCCTGTATACATTTATAAAACTGTGTGGTCCTATATGAGTTTATGTTCTGAATGTTTAAATGCTGAATGCCCTGACTTCTTATGTAGTTGAGTTCATTGTTATATGAGGTGTTGTTGACTCCATAAGCCCAATGGATAGTTGTTAAATGTGTTTCCACCATTCATATTTTCACAGTTGTTTTACAAGAGTTAGCCATCTTATCTATAATTAAAACCATTAACCCTTTTGAGAGAGCCCTCTCAGGTTGAGGATGCTAAGCCTTAGCCTAAAGTAGGTTTGAAATAGTTACTTTGAGTCAACCCGACTAGCAGCCTATCAGGATCTGATTTTGAGATAACATTTTGGTGCGTCTGCCGGGAGCTTGAAGCTTATTCTTTCCCAAAATCAAGAGGCTGAACTTTTGAAGGTAGCAGGAGATCATACATCTTTTTGAGGCTGCAAAACTACCTTGGCGACTCCACACATCAAATAACAAATTGGAAGGTGACTCCACTGCTAGAAGATCAGTAGCTTGATGAAGTTTCAAGATGAGTTCCACTGCAAGAATGAATGCTAGGTATGCTCCTATGAATCGGTCTCATATCCCTGGTTTTCCAAATCCTATGCCAAAGGTTGATTGGTTAGAGGATCTTCCAATATTCAAAGATGAAAAGAAAGACAATGCTGCTCTTCATTTGGTTAGGTTTCATATGCATGTACGCAGTCTTAAGGTTCACTTCCCTGAGGATTGTCTCATGAGGATGTTTATGACCACTTTAGAAGGAAAAGCATGGTCTTGGTATAAAAGCTTGGAAAATGGTTCAATATATTCGCTTGCTAGTTTTCATGATGAATTCCATGAGATGTATAAAGAATGTCATCCTTCCTTATTGTTGCTCAAACATTGTTGTAGACATTCTTTAAGTCTTATTCAATACTTGGAGGATTGTTATGATGATGATGAATTTATGGATGAAGAAATTTTAGAGGCTCTTCATAACAATGCATTTCAACACCAAGAAGAAAGTATAACATCCCATGAAATGCAACATGAAAATCAGAAGGGTTTTACTTATGAAAACCATGTTCAATCCTCTGATATTGATGTAGAGATGCAACAGTCTTCTCAATCTTCGAATCATAATGAAGATGAAAATGATTACACACAACAAGAAGAAGTACTGGAATATATCTTTTATAATCCTCAGGCAGAGGAAAAGGTTGTTCAATTTTGTGTTTCCTTGCAGCAGCTTACATCAATGAATGATCATAATAAGGAGGAAAATTACATTGTTTGTGGGAACCATTTAGAAGAGCAGTTGGATAGCATATCAAAGAAATCATGTGTGGCTGAGAATCAATTGTCTAAAGATGTACAATGTTATGATGATCATCAAAATAATCATGTCTTCTTTGACCCTATAAGTGAATACATGGCAAATCTTTGCACACCAATTTTTCAATTTCATTTGCATTATGAAGATCATATACATTATAAGTTGATTTGGTCATCTCACTATCATGGTTATTTTGAGGTTGAATGCAGTCAAGAGCCTCCAATATCAGAAAGAGAAAAGGACCAACTTGATTGGCTTTATTGGAAATATATGTTGCGTTGAGCTACAAGTGGGAGCTTGCAGCTGATTAGGGTAGGTAGTAGGGAAAATGCAAATAAGCTCAAGGTTGACTGAAGCCATTTTCTGTTTTTTAGTAGATTATGACTTCTCTCTCTACAGTTGATTCATCAAGCTCAAGCCCGAGGTGAAGGCCCAAGAAGCTTAAAGGGGATGCTTTTCAAAAAAAATTCCATTTATCATAAGAGGATAAGGCACTGGACCTGCGAGTTCTTAGTGTACCACAAGGGCACACTATCCCAAGTGGAGCCACTGTTATCACTGACAAAATTTCAAAAACAATTTGGACAACTTGTATGGTTTCAAAGTTGTAAGTCAGTCTTGGTCAAGTCATTTTTCAAATTTCAAAAAAGGAGCTAAGTATTTTCAGTTATGATTATGTTTGGGTTCATCTATGAGGAGAAAATTGACAAGCACTTAATCAAGATTCTTTGAAGTCCAAGTGAAGTAGCTTCCCTTTTCATTTCAAGCGAGGCAATGATTGAGATTAAGATGGTGAAAGATCTTTCAATTTTCATCTTGTAGGAATTCCATGGAGTTGTTTATAGAAGAGAAGGATCATAGCTCAGGCAGGTGTATTATATTAGACAAGCTTTCAAACAGGTTGGCTGTTGGAGATTTTGCGAAAAAACTTCAAGGAGGTCACATGCAAGTCACCAAACAATTTGCTTCCAATTTCACAGGATTTAATTCAAAGGTTGGAGTGCTTGAATTACCAATATCTCTAGAGTTTATATCTGTAGTCACTGAAATCCCAAGAGAGACAACTTTAGAAAAAGAGAACTATGTGTTTTTGACTCACACAGCAGTTTCGTAGCGCACTACGAAACTGCTGAAGATGACAGTTTTGTTTTTTGAGGATCTACCTTGAAAGAAAAAGGGGATTATTTTGAAAGGGATGTTTCTTCAGAGGTGTAATAAAATCATTTGAGAAGGTTTGAGCCCTAATCAAAAGGAAAATTCAAGAAATGAAGACATATACACATAACAAACCTTGCGCTACGAAGCCCCTGAAGCAGCCTGTTTTAGCAGAAAAAACTGTTTTTACTAGTTAACTTACAGAAGCTTTCCTGAGCAGCTGAGAACTCAATTTTTCAAACTGAAAGAGGTTTTTATTCCTAACATGCTGCAATAAAAAAACCTCTTTCCTTTTCTTCAAATACATCATGAGCTGGGAGAAATGAAGGACCCAATTTGCGCTACGAAACTGCTATAGGTGCAAGTTTTTCACAAGCATATTTCCCTGTTTGACACCTGGTTTTCAAAGACACATTATGGAAGGTAGGGAAGGTGTTTCAAAAAACAAAGAGAGGGTTTTGTTTAGAATGGATTGGTGCACAAAAAGCCTCCTTCATTTTTTTCAAATACGTGTTTTGTGAGAAGTTATGAGCTCTGTCCCAAGACCCATTTTTCAGCTAGAACAGAGGAAGGAACAATCTCCTAGTTTCTAGGAACATCAAAGGGATGAGTCATCAAGGGCCAGCTGGAAGGCTATGAGCACCATCAAGTTCGACTTCATGGAGTTTTAGGTGACAAATAATGTTTTAAATGTTTAGATAAGGTTGTTGTAATCATGATGAAGAGATAGAATCCTAATTGTCTTAGGTCTCTAAAATTGCTAGTTAGCAGTCAGTTGTATTTATTAGTTAGTTTTAAATGTTAATAGGTGTCATCATAGCAAGGAGAATTTGACTTTCTCTCATGCTAGAGGAGTAATCTCAATCAGGTAGAAGAGATCTATAAATAAGAGAAAGAGCAATGTACAAAGGGTTGGAAATTTTATGGAAAAGCTTGTATTTGGCTTATGTAAGACTCATTTTCAGTAATGCATGTTTGACTTTACTTCTCAGGATTCATGAAGGATTTTTTATGTTCAGAATATGTGATGTTGTCCTTTTCTTAATTCTTACAGTGGTATGGATGTATAATCACTCAGAATTCACTGAGTGTGCTCTGACTTCCTATATACATTTATAAACTGTGTGGTCCTATATGAGTTTATGTTTTGAATGTTTAAATGTTGAATGCCCTGACTTCCATGTAAAGTTGAGTTCATTGTTATATTGAGGTGTTTTTGACTCCATAAGCCCAATGGATAGTAGCTAAATGTGTTTCCACCATTTATATTTCTTAGAGTTGTTCTATAAGAGTTAGCCATCTTATCTTTAATCAAAATCATTAATCCATTTAGAGAGAGCCCTCTCAGCGTTGAGGAGGCTAAAGCCTCAGCCTAAAGTTAGGTTGAAATAGTTACTTAGAGTCAACCTGACTCAGCAGCCTATCAGGGACCTGATTTGAGATAACATAGAAATAGGCCCTGGAAGGCTGCCAAACAGGAAGATTCCAAGTAACTGTTTCAAACCAATCTTTTGGGACTAAGGCTTAGCCTTTCCTTAGCCTGAGAGGCTCTCTCAAAGGGTTAATTGATTTTGACTAATTAATTAGATGGCTAACTCTTGTGGAATTAACATTTGAAAATATGAAGGCTGGATAAACATTACATAAGTTTCCATTGGGCCTATGGAGTCAATCATATTTCAGTAAACAATGATACTGCCTTTACATAGAAGTCAGGGCATTTAGCATTTGGATGTTTAGAACACAACTCATATAAAACCACAGTTCATAAATGCATATAGGAAATCAGAGCACAATCAATGAATTCTGAGTGATTACACATCTATGCAACTGTAAAAGACATTAAGGAAAGAATAAAATCACACATTCTGAACATGGAAATCCTTCATGAATCCTGAGAAGAAAAGCAACCAACTTATATTACTGAACTCTGTCTTTACATAAGCCAAAACAATACTCTGTTATAAAATTTCCAACCCTCATTACATTGCTGTTTCAGCTATATATAGAATCCTTATTCTAACTAATTCGAGCTTCCTCCTCCAGCATGAGGGGAATTTGATAACTCGATAACTATCTCTAATGACACCTATCAGCTATTTAACTAACTATTAAATACAATAAAGTGCTGACTGGATTTTTAAAGAGTTCTAAATTAACTATGACTCTAACTCCATTTTCTATGCAATAGTGGCTTCTCCTGGTTCTTTGACACCTGGTCCTCTTTCGATTTGGATGAGCTGGATGTTTAATATTCCATATTGACCTTGAATGCTGAATCTTTAACTGCTCAATAGTATTAGGAGATGTCCCTTGCTTCTCGGTTCCTGTTTTCCTCAAATTGCTCAAATGTATAACAGCATGTCTTCTAGCCTTTAATAACCCAAAATATGGAACACTGCCACGTTCTTGATGTGTCGTAGGCTGCATTGATGGACATGTGTGCAGGCAAAGTTCCTTGTATGCAAATCATTTAATACGTTTTGAACGGTGATAAAGGGGCTTTACAACAGAAATTTAAACTTGGGTTAAAATATTCCACCTTTTTAAATGTACACCTGCCTTGATCTGAATGACTATTGTAGCTCCATCTGATGTCTTGCGTACCCTTTAGGTGTCTCTCTTTCAAAATTCCTGTTCATAATACAAAACTGCCTGTCTGCGTTAAAATCATCACCTACAGCAGTTTCGTATATTTGAAACAACTTGCTTTTGACCCAAAATCTTTATCACCCAAACATTTGATTGCCAAAAACTCCCTTTGATTTTTCATATGTATAGCAGGGATTTACCTGTCTTCAAAACAATAAGCCTAAGCAAATTTGACAAAAATTTGGAACAAAACCCTTCCTGAAAAGAAAATTCATTTAGCAGTTAACTGGCCTAGTTGTGCCTTTAGGTCTTCAATTTTCTTCTTCATAGCTCTATTCCCAGCTCTTAGCTTCATATTTATCCTTCTAATGTATTTGGCCTCTTTGATTGCTACTACTGTCCATGTGTGAAAATGTGCATGGCCATCCACTACTGAATTTAACTGGTTTTCTAGGGTTTCACTTCCTTTCCACACAGCTTTACGATAATTTGCATGCACGACTGCATACTCTCTAACAGCTTTCTTCAGTTTGGCAATCTCATATTTAGCAGATTCCAATTGGCTCTTCAGGTCTGTTATATTGTCTTCTTTAGATGTAATGAATGTTTTGCTTGTGCTCTTCTTTTGCCAATGTTGTGTCCCTTCCCCTGTTTCCTCTGTTATGGGCAGTGCTTCTTGTGCTTGCTGGAATCTTCTTGTCATAGGTCTTCTAGGTTTAAAAACAAACTCTTCAGCTGGCTCATCAAATTTAAGCCTTTTTGAGGCCTTGGTTTTCTTGATACCTTCTTGCGGTGACTGTGTCAAATCAATATGAACTGGTTCAGACTGCTCGAATTCAATGGCCTGTAATAAATCATTCAAGCTTGCCTTAGACACTAGGCTCTCTTCAACAGCTATGGCTTTACCTTTTTCCTTATTTATTTGGCTTCTTGTCCTTACCCTTGAGACTGCTTTAGATCTGCTTGTTTCAAGTACAGTCTTCTTATCCTGAGTTTTTTCCTTTGTTGATTGCTGAGGTTGTTCTTGAATGATTAGTGGCTTCACTGGTTTTCTTAGCTGTGACTTGGTTTGCTTTTTAGCTCTTACTTCCTTTTGAAGCTCAGCTATGGTGAATTCTCTGGCTGGTTGTGGAGTAAGGCCAGTCTTGCTTTGGAATCCAGCCATGAAAATAAACGAATTCTAGTCTCTGCCTATCTTTTGGAGGCCATCTAAAACTAGCAACTTAATCAAACCATGATGAAATAAAGAGGTTTCACAGTCCTCTTTCCTCAGCTGCACCTTATCACACATCTTACTCAAACTGCGAAACAAATAGAAAGGAATGTCTATGGAGACTTTCCCGGTGAAATGCAAGAGCAATTTAAAATGGTAAGAATAGACCTTATTGTACCTTCCTTCACAGGTCAAATATTTCTGTATGCATGTGAGAAGAAGAGCATAATGTTCCTTGACATAATTTCTAGGCACTACTTTTGTTAAGTCTTCATTTACATATGCCTCCTTTAAAAACTCCTTACAAGGATTCATATCAAACTTAAAATTTTTAAACCATTCTTCCTGTCCTCTTGGGATCTCTGTCACAGCAGATATTACTTCTGGAGAAACCTGTATTTCTAGCATAGCTATCTTTGAATTTAAACCAATGAAGTTTAGCGCAAATTCTTTAGTTACTTGTGCATGTCCTCCTTGTAGTTTTTTGCAAAAGTTGCAGCACCCGGCATCTTTGAACGCTTTCTTCACGCCTTCATCCCTCAACGCTATGTCCAGGCCTTCAGGTTCAGTCCTCTGACATTTACCGGATCTGTGCTCTTTCTCTCCATTTTTCCCTTCGAGATCTTCACACACAAAGTCTAACAGCTCCGGTCGAAATGGTGATTCAGCTCTTTTTTGGTTCAACCTCGCTTGTAATCAGGCTCGCTTGAAATCAGGCTCGCTTGAAATTCAAATTCTTTCATTGAAACACTTCGATACATAATCAGGCAGACTTGTCACTCATGCAGCACTTACGACCATCATTAAGGTCTATGCATGGTAAAATCTCTTGGGAATGATATTTCTGTGCATATCAACAATCTATTGGTGGAGTAGTGGCAAATGAGCGTTCAAATGTGATATGAGAGGTACACAAACTGACATGAGTGGACACCATTGATGACTCACCTACGGACTTGACATTTCAGGAAAGATTCGCTGCGAAATGCACGAATCCATGATTTCGCAGCGTTGTTAGTTATAAATTCTAATGATGCGTTGCGAAACTGCCTAATCATGACGCGCTGCGAAACTGCTAAACCATGATTGCGCTGCAAAACTGGCAAATGAGATTACGCTGCAAAATCACTAAAAGACATGGTGACTCGGATAAGACAAGACATGACTATGGAACAATGATGGGTGGAGGAGAACCAATAGGAGTCGAGTATGGTTTGAGTTAAAAACTTTTAAAACTCCAAATCCTAAGTGAGAAAAATAAAATGAAATCAACTTTAACACATACCTTTGTCATCAGACTAGGACAGACAATTATATGCATCAAACTTTTAGTTCTAAGTGATAACACACTCAGCTATAGACACTACTCTAGGCCTCTGTGCACTCCGTTGTAGAGCCTTTTCCCCATCTAAGTACTTCCCTACACTAACTCTCTAGACTCCTTCTATCGTACCCATAGACAAAGGCATCTATCTGCCTTAGACTCTCTAAGAAACACGTATTTATATAATCCCATGGTCTGCTGACGATGGGTAGATCTCAAAAACTGACTCAAATTTACATAAATGAGGGTAAAAACCATTTTTGACTTCTAACTAAATACACACTTCACATCCACAATTCGTGGAGACTTTACATTTTTTATAATATTTTACATTAAAACTTGGGATTTTTCCCCAAAACGGACCCAGGGACCCCATTCAAACACCATAGGGTCAAGAAGGAATTTTTTTGGGACTGCCTTAAAACTAATATTCAAAAGTTTTAATGTTTGATTTTCCAACAAAATAAAGTTGAGAAAATTAAAATCCCGGGTCTGTTACAACCCTTATCTATTACAAGTCAATGTTGGGAGGAGGTCCCAAAGGATTTTATCACATGTTTATCCAAATCTAAAGGAAATAGTGTCATCATGGTGGTAGTTGATATAATTACCAAGTATGCACACTTTTGTGCATTATCTCGTCCTTTTAAATCGAGTACAGTTTCTACTGCATTTATGGAAATAATTCAAAAGCTACATGGAAATCCAAAGATTATAGTAAGTGACAGAGATCCCATTTTCACTCGAAATTTTTGGACAAAATTATTTTCTTGTCTTGGTACTCAATTAGCTCATAGCTCATCTTATCATCCTAAATATAATGGGAAAATTGAGATAGTGATCAAATGTTTGAAAGGATATCTTCATTTATTTGTATCTGATAAACAAACACAATCGATCAAGTGGTTACCTCTAACTAAATGGTGGTAAAACACTTTTTTCCATACTGTAGCCAAAATGACCCAATTAATGTCATTTTATGGATATCATCCACAATCCATCACATCATCTTTAAGAGAAATTCTAAGGTTCAATTAGTGGAAGATCACATCGTGAATCAACAACAAGTTCTCCAACTCTTCAAGGATAACCTCACTCAAGCACAAAACCAAATGAAACAACATGAAGATCAACATCATAGCAAAAGAATTTTTGACATAGGTGACTAGGCAATTTTACGGCTAAAATCATATAAACAAATGTCTCTCAAGCAAGCTAATAAGAATAATAAATTATCACCCAAGTACTATGGTCCTTACAAGTTATTGCAAAATATTGGTACTATGGCATACAAATTGGAGTTGTCTGCATCTTCTCGAGTACACCCACTTTTCCATGTTTCATGCTTAAAGAAGGTTATTGGTGACAAGCTTCTAGTCCAAACAGTGTTTCCAGAACTTGACTAAGAAGGAAAAATTATATTTGAGCCTAAAGAAATCATGGAGACAAGAACCTGACAGCTACAAAATCGATCAATTTCATAGTATCTCATTAAGTGGAAGAACTTACCTATTGAAGATTCCACATGGGAGGATGATAATTTATAAAAAATCATCCAAAACTACTAAAGCGTTGAGGACAAGACTTTTTTGAAGGAGAGGGGCATCTTAGGTCCCTATAATACTAGTGTATCCCCCCTTATTTTTATTGTTGTGCCAATGTAGCCCCCATATTGTTATTTTTGTGCCCCATAGAAGCTAACTACTATTATTATTGTGCCCTTACATTGTTATTGTTATGTAGACTCTGATTATATTTTGACCCCTTAGACTCCTATATATCCAAAGGAGGTCTTGTCATTTGTATCATCCAATAATTGTTCATTTATGTAATGTAAATGAGGTTTCCCCCTCGAAGATGACAGCTTTTAAGTTGTTGATCTATATTTCTATTAGTCGGTTGCATAACAAACATTGTTGAATTATAACCCTTGGATCCTCAATATGGTTAGAGCTCTTGGAGTAAATAATGAGTTTGACCAAGTATGTTAATATGAGATGAGCTAAGTCATGGAAAATGTAATTCATGGCTCACTAAAAGGTGCCTTCAAAATTCTTAAGTCCAAAGGGCATAACCTTATAAGTGAAGGTACCCCAAGGGACGGTGAAAGAAATTTTTTATTGATTTGTATAGAGTATTTGAATTTCATTATAGCCTAAGAACCCATACATGAAGGACAAATATTGATGCCTTGCACATGCATAAATGACTTGGTCAGTGAAGGGTGTGGGATAATTATCCATAGGGAATTCTTTCTCCAAATCCTAAAAATTATTAGATGTACATAATTTCCCTTGTTTCTTCATGATGCATATGCATTTGGAAGCCCAATATGTGTGGGAAATGTGGTAAATGAACCCAGATTTTTTGTAGTTTATCAATTTCGAGTTTGATAGTTATGGCCTTTGATGTATGGAATGGGAATTGCTTATGCGTTATAGGGGAGACATCAAACCATTTTTCAATGTGGTGCTCTACGATAGTAGGGCTTATGCCAGGCACTTCCAAATATGACCAAGCAAATATGTCCATATATTCATGAAATAGGGCTCTATATGAGGCAACTTCTTCTGGAGAACATGTTTCCCCCAACAATATTTCTTCAACTATGTTTGGATTTGTCAACATATCCACCTTTATGGTAAGTGAAATGTTTGACATGTTACCTTCTTCGAATTCCTCTGGTGTAGGAATGGGGTTTTTAAAATAGTCGACATGGCGAACGGGGATGAAATCCTTGGTTTCCACTATGTAAATGGTGTCTATTGATGATATATATGGTGTGAATGCTTTTTCGAGGAGGAAGAAAAAGCGATGATGCATGGCATCCCATGGGAACTCAGTTTTTTTCATGGCCTCAAGGATATCTTCATCATAATAAAAAATACTCAAAAAAGGTGATGCAGGTATCATTAGGTCATGAGGCACTGTTGGTGCATGGGAGTATTAGTGTTAAAGCAAGGGTATGATATCATTGATGATCCCCAATATTACAACAAGAATGTTGCAGCTACCAAGGCTACCAACTTTAATTATCAACTTGGGGATTGTACAAACTTAAGAGGGGCCAACACTGTATCTGTAGCAGGCATCTTACTGTTCTTTGTCTAACTCACTTTTATGAAGGTGAAAGAAGGAAATGAAACAACTTGAAATGAGCAAATATCTAGGTAATTCATCAATCTTAAGTTGAAAATTTTATTAGGAATAAGAAAAAATATTATACTTTTGTTGTAAATTAAGTGATACAAAGGAAATATATTGTATTTTGTAGCAAAGGAAATTCATAGATTACTCTTGCAAGAAGTAAATCACATAGTGCTTAAACTAAATTGTGGAAAGGAAAATCTAGACTAATTGCAGAAATCAACATTCAAGAAGCAAGCAATGTAAAAGCTAAATGGAGAGCTAACCAAGCCTTAACTCAAAGAAAGTGGTCTCAGAGTATTCATAGGATATAAATATATTTTTACCATGATTTTTGAGTGAATCTAGGTAATGGAATAGCTCAAAAACAAATTGTTACAAGAAACTTTTTGTTGCTACAAGAAATTTCCAGCAAGTTTGTTTATCAAGTTAACCTGTCAGATGCCCAAGCTAATAAAATGAAAAAATTGTGAGTAAATTTTGTTATTAATTTCAATTTTTAGGCTTCAGTCTAAGCGAAATGAACTTGAAAGAGCTTCATTAACATGTGCTAAAATTCAACAGAAATTTACTACTAAAAACCATCAATTTCAGAACAATGAACTAGTAAGTTGATCTAAGCACCCAAGTTCCTAAACTAATCAAGTGCAAATTCGATGGGGTAAATTTTGTTATCAAGATGGATGTTTTTACAATTTATTCCAAGTGTAATAAACTTGAAATATATTCATTAGCATGTGCTAAATTAAACATAAATTTATTACTATTTTGTTACAAGATACTTCCAGAAATTTCATAATTGTGAACTAGTAAACCAATTCAAGTAGCTCAATAATGAAAATGAATTTGCATAGTTGTTCTAAGGATGCATCATACTTGTTACTTTATAAATTGCCTGAAAAACCATTTATTTCAATCATTTAACCAATATAACCTACAACAAATGAAATATGAATACTAAGTGTAGAAACAAGAAAGGCAAGAATAAGAAATGCAATTGAACAAGACATTCAAAGAAGATAAAAAAATTGCATAGCATAGCTCTAGGGCTCTTAGGATGGCCAAATCCAAGGATAATAAAATTCATATGAAGAAAACCAAGCCCTAGAAGTTTAAAATGATTTTTGCATTGTAGTGCTGGCATTGATGTCAATAGGGTCATGGTGTTGCTTGTCATATGTCTTATGTCAATCTGATAATGTTGAGTGTCCCCCTCATGATGAGTGTGATGAGTGTTGGGTTGTAGCAGTGGTTAGTTTGTTGGTCATGTTGGTTTCCATTGATGTCAAATTTTTTGTGGCATGACTTAGTGCAAGATTCAGAAGTTGAGTGGTGATGGTTGTAGGACATGTTAAGATGGTTGTTACAAGTTGATGTGGCCACAAGTATTGGAGGTGCCTCTACGGGTGTTGGAGGAAGTTGGATGACTTGGTGTTGTTTTTGTAGGTTTTGGAGATGTGGCTAAATGTGTTGCAGATGCTTCTACAAGTGTTGTAAGCATTAGTGATGTTTCTACATGTGTTGTAGATGTTTCTACAGGTATCAGAGACTGCTTAATGGCTTGATGATGTTGTTACAGGTGTTGGCAGTGTTTGGCTATGCATTGGTTATGAATATGATTCTTTGACTATATAGTGTTTCTTATCACTCCAAGAAGCTCTCCTCAGTTGTAGCTCAGAGATGCCTGGTAACGTATAATCTTCAATATCGTTCTATGAACTATTGGAATGGATGATGGTTTGGATCAAGTCAAATGACTGTTTCAACTCTGTTCCTCTCAAGACATGCATTAACACCCTCAAATTTACAAGGCTTTAGACCACTAATTCTCAATAGTTTATAGATTCAATGGGTAGATGGAGAATGCTGACTATATTAGCAGATGCATACATAAACATATATGAATGGCTAGCTATAGGAAGTAAATGAAGATTGCAAATATAATTTATCAACGCAAAGATAAGATGACGGTTATCTGGCATTAGACATAGAAGAAAACATGAATAACCTATTCAAGTCCAAGCTTAGAACAGAGGAGAAAATGGGAATTGAACATGTAACAACAAAAGAAGGTTATATTGCTAGAATGAAGATGAGACGCTTAGAGGAGTAGAGTCTCCACAGTCTCCAAAAGTTGAACCCTTGTTACTCTAAACTTTCAAATATTTATAGGCCTTTTACAATGCTCTTGAGCCTTCTGAGGCTCGAGAGGTCTTAATCTATCCCATCTGTCTTTTTAACTGTTTGATTCCATGACTAGGCATGCATGATCTTAGAGGTTTCTTTTTCTAACAACAGCAACCAAATTATGGTAAATGTGCTACGCTGTCAGGGAGCTTGCTCATGCTCGCGATGCTCCATGATCACTTTTTTTGGTTTTGGCTGCATCATGTTGTGGCTTTTTATCCCTCTAGCCTCTATCTAGATGAGTGCATCGAGCTTTTGAAACCCTTTAAATGGTCGCTTTCTATTAACACGGAGAAATGTTGTAATACTGTGAAATTTTGCCAAAATATAGTTCATTTCGGACTTCAAAAGCCCTCAAATATGGTCTATTCCTCTATGGTGTCCACCCTTAATCGCTATTGCAAGTTTCTTTGGCTTTGTTTCCAAGGTTTCCTTTCGTATTTTGAAATACATTAAAAAACACTAGAAACCCTAAAAAAATGGCTTTAGCGGATCTAAAATATTATGTATTTTCATTCCCGAACCCCTTCAAGTCTAGGTTTTATCACATCATCGTTGTCCCTTTATATTTTGTTAAATAACAAAATATGTGAAAATACATTAACAAATGCCTTTCGGTGGATCTAAAAATCTCTGCAATAATGCCTATATAGTCATCGGGTCTAGCTAATAGCATCGCACATATACATGTATAAAATCCCCTCTCCATAATGTTTCCCTGATTGCTATCCACCGATGCGATTGATCGCAATCACATATCACTCATGCCCCATGCCCATGGTGAGCGCTCTATTGTTTTCTCCAATAGCAATCCTTTGATGTAATGTGGGCCACCAATCTGCGCGCTTGATCAACGATCCTAGTTGACTCCGTCGGTCGCCATCACAAGTTTTATATAGCCTGCGCCGGCATCTGCCAGTTGCCACCACCGATTGCGATCCGTCGACTAGATCTGGACCGTTGATCGGCCAAATCTGACAGTTGCTCTGCATTCATTTCTCAATCCTCCACTGCTCTATTTTTTACTGCTTCCTTGGGTTCTTGCCTCCCACTAGTGTTTTTTCACCTGTCTAAAGGTTTGTCTCTTGCAATTATTTTGATCTTTTAAATGATTTTCAAAGACTCAGAGAGTGTTTTGGATCTATTTGGCACTGCACCTCAGGGGCTAACACTGGCTCCTTCTAGGGATGAAAGCCTCCCTGTGAGGTTTCAAGAATCATAGACTGATGCCTTTCCTATAGAAGCAAAATCAAATCTCTTTTCTAGTGTTCCATTCGTTCATGGAGTTTATTTTGTTTATAAAATAAAAATTGAAAAACATATTTACAGTATCAAGACTTTAAATCCTTAAATGAAATAAAGTTTCAAGAATCGCCCATTGACTGGGCTACCAAAAACATCTTCTTCTTCTTCCAGACTGTGCAGAATAAAGGTATTGTTCTGCTGAATTTGAGCGATGACAAACGGACCTGTCCATAAGGAGTAAAACTTACCATGGTTACCTTTCTTTTCCTTCAAGGCATCCCATTTGAGAACCCAGTCACCAACTTGGAAATTGTCCACTTTTTCCTTCCTGTCAAAGGTTTCTTTGATTTTCTTCTGATGAACTCTTGACTTCTCAACCAATTTCTCTCTGATCTGCTGTAATTCAACCAAGTTATTCATTCTCCTTACCATGTCATTCGTTTCATCCTATTCTTCTTGAAATAATTTGGCCACAAGGAGAATCAACTGGATAGGAAAAACAACATCAGCCCCATAAACCAGCTTAAATGAAGAATTTCCTATGGACTTCTTGTTGGTAACTCTGTCAACCCATAGTGAAAACTTCAACTTGGAATCCTAGCTCATTTTGTTGTCCTCCAATAGTTTTTTCATTATCCTTACAAGACTCTTGTTAGATGATTCTGCCAGGCCATTGCCTTGAGGATAATATGAGGTAGAATGCACCAACTGAATGCCCATGGATTCGCACATGTCCACGAATTCTTCAATGGCTTCATTTTCTTAGTCAATGTGAATTTCAGCAAATTCATCAAATACTTGTAAAAGCCTATTAATTTCATCATCGTCTTCAAAAAATTTCCAGTATTTGACATTGTTAGGCAGAGATGGTCTATATTTCACCCGAACTTCATAAGTCAGCTTATGAGGCAAAGGAGGAATAAACGTGCTAGTAGAGACAGCAAGTGAACCAACAAGCTGCTTCTTCATTCTCGAGATGTAAGAAATGCTGAAAACATTAAAAGAGTCCTTGAGCTTCCATACCTCATCTCTGTATGCTTTCAACCTTGGATGTTTTGCTTGGAAAGTTTTGTTGACCTGCTGAATGATAAGGTCTACGTATCCAAACCCTTTCAGACCTTTGATTCCCATTTCTTTAGTAGCGTTTAAGCCCGATATCAAGGCTTCATACTTGACAATGTTATTTGTGACCTGAAAAGTTAATTTGAAAGATAAATGAATGCATTACTATGTGGGGGAGACAAGGACTACACCTGCCCCTACAACTTCCTTAGATCAAGCTCCATCAAAGAACATGTCCCAAAATTGTGGGCCTTCTTCCTCTGTGATCTGGAAAACTGGCTTCTTAAGCTGCGTGGAGGCCAACTGGGATTCTTCAAATTTGAAGAATACAAGCTACAAAATCAGTGTCGACAGCATAAATGGGATGATTAGTGGGATTCCTTTCATCACTGATGACATAAACCAACTGAGCTTCTCTATATAATCTCCTGCTCTCACCTCCAAAAACTGGGACAGTAGCATAGGACAGATCACTTTGTAATGTTCCACCTAATCTCTTGATCCAACCTCTGGAAAGCAACATGCCAAACTTGGGGGGTACATCTGCTACCACAATATCCATCATCATGTTCTTCATGGGCAACTGAGACAAAGTGATGGCTAGGTCCTTGATTAATCCCAGACATTTCACTTTTCTAGGGTCAAAAGAAAATAGGTCATGATAAGGCTTGGTAATGTCAAGACCAAATTCATCCGTGACAGCATTATACATTAGATTATGGCTGGATCCAGTGTCCAGAAGGTAGCTATAAAGGATTTTTTCATGAATAGTCAGAGAGACATAGAATGATGGGGAGATGTCTTCACAATTTTCAATCATTGGGCTGACAATAACAGTTGTTTTGTCATCTTGCATATTTACATAGTCAGTGGAGGCTTGGATGGCTTTAGGCTCGAGGGCCTCGAGGATGGATCTTTTGAAGAACTCATTCTTCACTAGTTCAATCAAAGGTATAGGTATTCTTAGCTTCTGAATTTCTAATTGAAAACTGAAAGGAGAAAGAGACTTGTCAAGGCCTCTTACCTCGTGAACTAGAGCTTTGAGGATGATGGGATCAATTGTCAGTTGCTTCTGCTTATTTTCTTGTTGTACTACAAGGACAACAGCTCTTTGAATAGGAGTTTCCTTGGCATTATTCATATTCGACCTCAAGTTATATCTGTGCTGATCAACAGTTTGTAGAACAACTTCACCATCCCATTCTTGGTTGATCTGGTCATTGAATAATGACTTTCCATAGGTAGCTGAGGTCAAAAAGGATGTACTGCCCTTGTGTTCCAGACAATGGATCTCATCATCTTCTTCAAACTACTCTTCTTCCATGACTACATTCTAGAAAGGGGTCTTCACCCTTTGGTCTTCATTGGCATCTTTGCTTCTTTGCAAAATCTGAAACTACTCATTAGCTCTTCTATATGGATTTGGATTCCTAGGAGCAATGGTATTAGGCACTCTTCCTTTCCCAGAGTGCTGCTCAACCTTTAATTTGGAGATTTCAAAGGCTAATGAATCTATCATCTTGGTCATTTTATCTATATTTGGATCATAAGATGATGAAGACTCGCCCCTCCATCTCCTTCTATCAACATTTACCTTGAGCTTCTTTTCGGCCATGATGTTTCATTCTACTTCCAAGGTCGCATCTTGCATATCATCCAAGGTAGCACATCGCTTTTCACTTAATAGTATACAGAAGTCGGAATCAAAAGCACTGACATAGGTGAGTTTAGCAGAGGTAGTGGTGGGTTTTACTTCAGTTGGGATCTTGTTGTACATGCCGTTAAACCTCTTATTAAAATCAGACAGCAACTTACCATTTTCCCTCTTTAAGTTTCCAAACGAAATGTGGTAGTAGAGTAGATCCTTCTTATCCCCCCAATGCTTTAGGAATACATCATCTAGAGCCTCAATATTTTCTATAGACCTTGGCGTCAGTTCTCTGAACCCTTTTCTAGCCTCTCCATCTAGGCTTTGGACAAGGACTCTCATCCACACATCATCTTCACTAATGTCCAGGTTATCAGCACATCTATAGAATGATTCAAGATGTTCTTCAGTTGTAACACCTTCAGTCCCAATGAACTTAGGCATATACTTTTGATATTCTCCAATAGACATGACATTCAAAGGAGTGGGTAGTACTAGAGGTCCATACTAGCAGCTATGATTCTTTCCATTTTGGTAGGTGCTTGGGGACCTACCATAGTTGTGGTGGCTATAAGGGTACTGGAAGTCTAAATGACAGAGGGCTGAGGAGTGATTAATAGAACTAAAGGAGTATGATGGATAGGAGGTGAGATTTCCTTTGGGCTTACAACAAAAGGAGAACCTAAAGAATAAGGAGCTTTATGAATCTCTGAGATTTTTTCTTCACTGCTAGTATTAGATGCTATACTCTCAACATGTATTTGTTCTATTATAGGATTTTCTTGAAGAGATATAAAATATTTTTTTAGAGCTACCTGAACCTGATGCTCCTTTCTGCAATGCCTTTCTTTCTTTGATGATTCTTTCAGGTTCAGATACTGGGTCATCTAGTACTTCTAAGGATTTCTCTGAGTATGCCTCACAAACTGAGCCAGAACTATGAAGTGGAGTTGCCAAGAGGTTCATCCTCCATTAGAGTCGCCAGATAGATGATTACAACTGAAAACGTGCCTAGACTTTGTCTATCATCAAAGATGGATCCGCGTCATCTCCTAAGGAAGCTAAGCTTCAGTCTCCTGTCCCCGGTAACAGCACCAATTATGTTATCACTCCAGGAAGCTCTCCTAGGTTGTAGCTCGGAGATGCCTGGTAACATATAATATTCAATATCGTTCTCTGAACTATTGGAATGGATGATGGTTTGGATCAAGTCAAATGACTATTTCAACTCCGTTTTCACTCAAGACATGCATGAACACCCTCAACTTTACAATGCTTTAGACCACTAATGCTTAATAGTTTATAAATTCAATGGATAGATGGAGAATATTGACTGTACCGGCATATGCATACATAAACATATATGAATGGCTAGCTATAGGAAGTAAATGAAGCTTGCAAATCTAATTTATCAATGCAAAGATAAGATGACAGTTATCTTGCATTAGACACAGAAGAAAACATGAATAACCTACTCAAGTGCAAGCTTAGAACAGAGGAGAAAATGGGAATTGAACATGTAATAGCAAAATAAGCTTATATTGCTAGAATGAAGATGAGACGCTTAGAGGAGCAAAGTCTCCATAGTCTCCAAAAGTTGAACCCTTGTTACTCTGAAATTTCAAATATTTATAGGCCTTTTACAATGCTCTCGAGCCTTCTAAGGCTCGAGAGGTCTTAATCTATCCCCTCTGTCTTTTTAACTGTTTGATGCCATGACTAGGCATGCATGAGCTCAGAGGTTTCTTTTTCTAACAGCAATAACCAAATTTTGGTAAATGTGTTGCGCTGTCAAGGAGGTCATTCGTGCCAACGATGCTCCATGATCACTTCTGTTGGTTTTGGCTGCATTGTGCTATGGCTTTTTATCCCTCTAGCCTCTGTCTGGATGAGTGCATCAGGCTTTTGAAATCCTTTAAATAATCGCTTTCTGTTAACGTGGAGAAATGCTGCAATACTATGAAATTCTACCAAAACACAGTTCATTTCGAACTTCAAAAGCCCTCAAATATGGTATATTCCTCTATTGGGTCACCCTTAATTGCTATTGCAAGTTGCTTCGGCTTTGTTTCTAAGGTTTCCTTTTGTATTTTGAAATACATTAAAAAACACTAGAAACCTTAAAAAAATGGCTTTGGCGGATCTGAAATATTATGTATTTTCATTCCCGAACCCCTTCGGGTCTAGGTTTTATCGCATCAGTGATGTCCCTTTATATTTTGTTAAATAAAAAAATATGTGAAAATACATTAACAAATCCTTTTCGACAGATCTAAAAATCTATGCAATAATGCCTATATAGCCATCAGGTATAGTTAATCGCATTGCACATATACATGTATAAAGGCCCCTCTCCATAATGTTTCCTCGATTGCGATCCGCCGATGTGATTGAAAGCAATTACATATCGCTCATGCCCCGGGCCCATGGTGAGTGCTATGTTGTGTTCTCCAATAGCGATCCTGCAATGTAATGTGGGTCGTTGATCTGCACGCTTGATCCATAGTCCTAGTTGACTTCGTCGGTCGCCATCGCAAGTTTCATATAGCCTGTTCTGATATCCGCGGTTGCCATTGCCGATTGCGATCCGTGACTTGATCTGGACCATTGATCGGCCAGATCTGATAGCTAATGTGCATTCATTTCTCAAGCCTTTGCTGCTCTATTTTTTAATGCTTCCTTGGGTTTTTGCCTCCCGATAGTGTTTTTCCGCTTGTCTAAAGGTTTTTCTCTTGCAATTATTTCAATCTTTTAAACAATTTTCAAAGGCTCGAAGAGTGTTTTGGATCTGTTTGGCATTGCACCTCAGGGGCTAACAGTGATACCAAGGATGGTTTCAATGGTTTCAATGGTATTTGGTATCGTAACTAATTGGTATTACCATGGTATAGGTTCCCTTGGTATTGGCATTTCCATGGTATTCGCATGTGGTATTTTGGCTTGTTCCTTTGACAACTATATGGGTGCCCTTGGTATTGGTATTACAATGGTATAGATGCACTTGGTATTGGTATTACCATGATACATTTCCACTTGCTATTGGTATTACCATGGTATTCACAAGTGGTATTTTAGCTTGTTTCTTTGACAGTTTTACAGGTGCCCTTGGTATTGGTATTACCATGGTATAGGTGCACTTGGTATTGGCATTACCATGGTACAGGTTCCCTTGGTATTGGTATTACCATGGTACTCACATTTGGTGTTTTGGATTGCATAACATTACCCTGGTATTCACATTTGGTAATGGTATTACCTTAGTATTTTCCCTTGGTATTGGATTGAAGATTGATGAGGATAGTTTTCTATTGAGTTAACGAAAAGAAAAAAAATGGTTGGACAAGTTATGTGTTGAGTGAGAGTGTGAGTGCAGTAGAGGGTTCACCAGCTACGTGAGGGTTGTGTTGCAGATTCTTTGAAGTAGTTTGTAGTTGTAGTAGTAGATAGGAGTATGTTTAAGCCAATATTTTTTGTAGTGAGCCAGGAAATGAAGTAGATTTTTGTTGTAGATGTTTTTGGTGATTGGTAGCAGTGTGTGATAGCTGGATTTTGTTGTTTAGAGCAACATTTGTTTTATGAGAAATTTTTTCTATTATAGAGAGGATTCTACTGATGCATTTTTCAAATCATTTTATGCAACATTTGTATTGATTCATTTTATCTCGGAGTTTTGATTTTATTCCTTGAAGATATTTTTGTTGTGGTGTTCATGTTGAACATTTCTTAGTTCCATTCTGAAAATGTATGAAACGAGAACCATGGGGAGAGTGGAGTTGGATGACTCTGGCGAACTCAATATAAGTGAGTAGTTTTCTCAATCCAATGGTTGTTAGATAGTTCAAAAGAAATTGGGCAAGGCTCGTTGGTCATGGTGGCTTCCAATAGATAGGACTCTATAGGGTCTTTTGATCGTTCTAGAGTAACTAGGCGAGGATTATTGGTCATGGTGGCTTCCAGCAGATGGTTATTTGTAGATCCGCATGAGAAAGAGACTCCATTTGATAATAGCTAGATAAATCTCTATGTAAAACTTTGTTTGACATAATAAAATATTTTGACTAGCACAGCAATAGCAAGGGTGGTTTTTTGCCCGGAGAAGGATTTTCCTTCAGAAATACTTGTGTTCCATGTGTTGAATGTTTTCATTGTTTCTAGTTTTTGTTTGATTCTTTGATATTTGTTTATGTGCTTTTGTTTATGTATGGTTTACAATAATAATAATGTGGATAAAAATTTATAAGCGCCTTCACTACTGATTCACCTGCCCTCTCAATAGTGATCTAGTTTCCAATTGGTATCAGAGTCGAGGCTCTTGATCGCAACTTGATCGATGGAGAGTGGTTTTGAGGAGTATTGGCATAAATTTTGCAAAAACAAATTTCAAATATGGATCGACAAGGAGTTCCAATTCCTCACGGAGGTAAATTTGTAACTTGGAAGGTGAAATTGGATTCATATTTCCTGTCCCATAATGAAAATATTTTGCTATCAATATAGTATGGAATGAAAGATGAATTTAATGATTTGGCTAAAAATGTTATCTCGCATGGGATTTCAAAATCTGATAATTTTTATGTGAGGCATTGTGAGACTACAAAAGAGATCTGATCTCTAAATCTCCTCCGCTGCTTGCCTGCCTCCACTGCACAATCCCTGCATGAGAATGAATGAATCCAAACTCGTTCCAAGTTCTATTTACCTTGGAAAAGCACTCACACTGGAAATCACGTGAGCACAGGCTATAATACTAGGCACCTACTACACAATTATCATGGGCATACTCAATCCATTGATTGTGAAAGATCTCATGCACAACTGATAGTCACAACTCACCCTTTCACTTACCTCTAACACTTGTCTCCACTGAACTGTCCATGCACTGAGTTAACTGATGTATTCTTCAGTTGCATTATGAGTTAATAATTAGTGAATTAATTTATCACTAATTCACACAACTCATCACTTAGTCTATTGTCCAGTTAGACTAAATACAACTAGTTCAACTAAGTCAAACTGAACACAACTCCATTAACTGCTCATTTAACTCCACAGAACTCAACCACTTGAGTTCTAACTGAAGTCCTTCATGCAATAGCTCAGTCAACCCATAGGTAACCACGTGATTCCTTCAAGAAGTCGCATGTGCCACATCTGTAGCTCCAACTGAAGTGCTCCAAGAGAATAAGATAACTTTTAGAGTCCAAATATTACTAAGGGCTAATAATATTTGATTGTTTATATTTTTACCTGACAGTCTAAAAATAGATTCTGATCACACCGCTGTGATCCAAAAAATAGAAGTCCATATATTTTTCCCAACATGACCAATCATCCATAAGCAGCATCCTGCAACTCATAGACCATGATCCATATGTCTAAAAATAGACATAGTCTAAAAATAGACTTTGCACCAAAACTTGCCTGTGGGACCACTTAGTGAAGGCAACTCCTTTCCACTAAGCTCCATCATCTTGTTGCATTCTCAACAAGCATTTCTTGTTGCACACTTTTCAACACTCCTCTCAACAAGAAAGGCTTCCTCTCAAACCCGATCATGTAACTCTGGAATGTTCTGCATTCAACACATCTGCCCGGTCCACTTTGCTCCAACAACACTTGGAACAAAAAAACACTCCCAACTGACCACTCTATTGGGCTAGGAACATACTCTAATGTTGAAGCTCTACCTGTTGCTGACAAGTGCTCCCTCTCTGACATCTGCGCTACTGCAACATCTTCATGCATCTTGCACCATTGCACACCTCTCTGTGCCACCTAGTACTGTGCAAAACACTTGTGCCTCTCGCATTGCTGCAGCCTGCATGCTATGTGCTGTCCTGGGATTCCCCGCACTGTCGCTCTCTCTGTCGCTCCATCCGCATCTATCTCTACCCAATCAGTCAGTTCCTGCTACTCCACATCGGGGCTCCCGTAGCAAGGTCTCATCCAAGAGGTTGGGTACCTCAAGGATCCTGCCCCTCCTCCTTGGGACTATCAATCTATATCGCCCCACCTCCTTCCTGGAGGTATGGCTGCATGTGATCCCTCAGCCCACCTGGCTCGAAGTTTCCCCCTATTGGAGGTCTCTGCATGAGTAGATGTCTCTAC
>APFE030440692.1:0-58667 GCA_000404065.3 Pinus taeda | reverse complement strand
GTTGATCATCAATTTACAGAAGCAGAAACAATAACATGCGCACATAGAAGCATCAATCACACATATCAACACAATATTTTCCCGGGGAAAGCATCTCGCTAAAAACCCCAACTATCTTTATATTATATTGATTGAGAACATGTAAAAATACATAGTACAATACTCTTCATAAGTATCCAACACTATCTCCACCTGTTACACACAATACAGCTCAGATCTGATCTCCAAATCTCCTCCGCTACTTGCCTGCCTCCACTGCACAATCCCTGCATGAGAATGAATGAATCCAAACTCGTTCCAAGTTCTATTTACCTTGGAAAATCACTCAAACTGGAAATCATGTGAGCACAGGCTATAATACTGGGCACCTACTGCACAATTCTCATGGGCATACTCAATCCATTAATTGTGCAAGATCTCATGCACAACTGATAGTCACAACTCACCCTTTCACTTACCTCTTACACTTGTCTCCACTGAACTGTTCATGCACTGAGTTAACTGATGTATTCTTCAGTTGCATTATGAGTTAATAATTAGTGAATTAATTAATAACTAATTCACACAACTCATCACTTAGTCTATTGGCCAGCTAGACTAAATACAACTAGTTCAACTAAGTCAAACTGAACACAACTCCATTAACTACTCATCTAACTCCGCAGAACTCAACCACTTGAGTTCTAACTGAAGTCCTCCATGCAATAGCTCAGTCAACCCATAGGTAACCACGTGATTCCTTAAGGAAATTGCATGTGCCACATCTGTAACTCCAACTGAAGTGCTCTAAGAGAATAAGATAAAGTTTAGAGTCCAAATATTACTAAGGGCTAATAATATTTGACTGTTTCTATTTTTACTTGACAGTCTAAAAATAGATTCTGATCACACCGCTGTGATCCAAAAAATAAAATCCCATCTATTTTTCCCAACATGACCAGTCATCCATAAACAGCATCCTGCAACTCATAGACCATGATCCATATGTCTAAAAATAGACTTTCCGCCAAAACTTTCCTGCGGGACCACTTAGTGAAGGTGAATCCTTTCCACTAAGCTCCATCATCTTGTTGCATTCTCAACAAGCATTTCTTGTTGCACACTTTTCAACAGATACAACAACAAAGAGAGTGTGTTTGTAGCCCCATTACATGCTTAGGGGGAGCATATTTAGTTTTAAATATTGTATGACACTGGCTAGAGACTTGTTGGCAGTTGAGTTCCTTGTTCTGCATGCTTATCTTGCCGGGGAGTATTTCTCTCGTATGGCACATTATTGGAATTGTCTTTAATGTTGATATGGACCTTTTCCATTGATGTCAAAAGGGGAGATAATTTGGATGGATAGAGATCCGCTTCATAGTTGTAGCCTCAGTGTTGGAGAGTGTATGGAGATCAGCCTCATATGTTAGGGATCATAATGAGGTTGACATCAATGCCAAAGGGGGAGGTAGTTAGCATTGTAGTGTTGGCATTGATGTCAATTGGGTCATGGTTTTTCTTGTCATATGTCTTATGTCAATATGATGATTTTGGTAGTCCTCCTCATAATGAGTGTGATGAGCATTTTGTTGTAGCAGTGGTTAGTTTGTTGGTTGTGTTGGTTACCATTGATCTCAACTTGGTTGTGGCATGACTTAGTGTAGGATTTGGAGGCTGAGTAGAGATGGTTGTAGGGCATGTTATGATGGATTGTTACAAGTTGATGTCGCTACAAGTATTAGAGGTGCCTCTACAGGTGTTGGAGGCAGTTGGATGACTTGATGTTTCTACTACGGGGGTTGGAGATGTTGTTACATGTGTTGGAGATGCTTATACAAGTGTTAGAAGCATTAGAGATGTTTCTACATGTGTTGGAGATGTTTCTACGGGTATTGGAGACTGCTTGATGGCTTGATGATGTTGCTACATGTGTTGGAGGTGTTTGGAGATGCATTGGTTATGCATGTGATTGTTTGGTTATACAATGTTACCAAGGATGGTTCCCATGGTATTTGGTATGGAATTTAATTAGTATTACCATGGTGCATGTGCCCTTGGTATTGGCATTACCATGGTATCTACATGTGGTATTTTGGATTATTCATTTAACAGTTGTATAGGTTCCCTTGGTGTTGGTATTACCATGATACATGTGCACTTAGCATTAGTATTATCATGGTACATGTGCACTTAGTATTGGTATTACCATGGTACAGGTGCCCTTAGTATTGGTATTACCATGCTATTCACACATGGTATTTTGGCATGTTTCTTTGACAGTTGTTCAGCTGCCTATGGTATTGGTATTGCCATGGTATTTACATTTGGTATTTTGTCTTACACAGCATTACCTTGGTATTCACATTTGGTATTGGTATTACCTTAGTATTTTCCTTGGTATTGGATTCAAGATTGATGAGGATAGTTTGCTAATGACTTAACAAAAAAATAAAAATTGGTTGGATGAGTTATGTGTTGAGCGAGAGTGTGACTGAAATAGAGGGTTTGCAAGTTGTGTGAGGGTTGAGTTGCATATTTCCGTAAGTAGTTTGCAGCAGATAGCAGGATTATGTTTTAGCCAGCATTTTGTGTAGTGAGATAGAAAATGAAGTAGAGTTTTGTTGAAGATATTTTTGGTGGTTTGTAGCAGTGTGTGATTATTGCAGTTCTTTGTTCAGAGCAACATTGTTTTGTGACAAGTTTTATCTATTGCAGAGAGGGTTTTGTTGATGAATATTCAATTGATTTTATGCATTTGTGTTGATTCAATTTATTTTGGATTTTTTTTATGCCTTAAAGATATTGTTGTTGTTTTGTTCATATTGAGAAATTCTCGGTTCCATTATGAAAATGTATGAAATGAGAACCACATAGAGGAGTGGAGTTGGAGGACTCCAATGAAATCAATATAAGTGAGTGGTTTTCTCAATCCAATGGTAGTTGGATAGTTTAGAAGAAACTAGGCGAGGCTTGTTGGTCATGGTGGCTTCCAGTAGATAGGATTCTGCAGAGTTGTTTGATAGTTCAGAAGTAATTAGGGGAGGATCGTTGGTCGTGGTGGCCTCAAGTGGATGGTTATCCATAGATCTGCATGAGAAAGAGATATACATTTGATAGTAACTAGTTGGATCTCTATGTAAAGAATTATTTGACATAATAAAATACTTTGAGCAACGCAGCAATAACAAGAGTGGTTTTTTGGCCAGAGAAGGGTTTTCCAACATAAATACTTGTGTTCCATGTGTTGAATGTTTTCACGGTTCCTAGTTTATGTTTGATGCTCTGATATTTGTTTATTTTCTTTTGTTTATGTATGTTTTATAAGAATAATAATTTGGAGAAAATTTTATAAGTGTCTTCACTACTGATTCACCCCCCCTCTCCAGTAGTGATCTAGTTTTCAAAAAATAACACAAAACTTTATTATTAAAATTAATCCAAGTACATCCCTGCCAGAAATCAAGGTAGAGATGCTAAATAACAAGTATTCTTCACAACAAGACTAAAAAATCCATGCCCCTAGAAGCTAATTCAAATTAGTAGTTATAAAAATTGATGGGGAAGCAACCTGCTTGAAAGGAGGAAAATTTCCCCTCCAAAATCCCTCAAAAAGTGGATCTAGTTCCAAGCAATAGGAATCTTCATTAAATGATGAGTTTTGGCTTCTCTTGTAGCAACGAACACATCTCTAGATTTTCTCAATCGATGGAGCTCCAAAGTCTGTTCAATAATTTCGTAATATCCTATTCATTTACTAGTCCATCTTGTAGCATCCTATAGCATGAAGCAAGTCCCTAAATTCTCTCATTCTACGAAGCTTCATAATCTTCCCAATATTCTCACAATATTCTACAAAATAAATATCATTAGGAACATAAGAGGAAAATTATCTCTAAACCTTCTTAAGAACATATTAAATCTAAAAAAACAAAATACATTATTAAATGCAGAAGGAAAGATTTAATATAGCCTTTATGTGCCCAGGAAATATTAGATGAGCCTTTATGTGTATCTAATTTTAAGGCCCAAGATACCCCCCTACTGACATTGTTGTTCACCCTTTGAGTCACCTACTCATCTTCTTTTCTCTTCTTTTCTTCATTCATTTCCCTGGTGGTTTGTTTGACATGTAGTTGCCCCTCCTAGATGAAAGCCTTTATTTCCATTTCCTTGTGTATTATAATGTCTTTTACTTCCTCCTTTCTCTTCTTGTCTGGTCTTCTTAGTGTCTCAATGTTATTCTAAGGCACTCGACACTCTGTTTGAGGTGCTAACAATTTGGCTTGAACCTTTGATTATGCTAAATGAAGCTCAACCAACTCTATTTCATGTATCCTTGTCTACATTTTTTCTTTGCCTATATCTTTGTCTTTTCTTTTGTTTCTTCCTTAGTTTCTACCTTTTTTCTTTTCTTTTGTTTCCTTCCTCTTTCTCTTCCTTTTCTAACTTTGTTTGGGTTTTTGTTGCTATAGGAGTTTAAGGTTTATTTGACAATAAGGAATCTGTAGCAGAGAAAAGATTCATAGTTTTTTCAAGGAGAAGAAAGGGTATGAAGGTTAACCAATTATATCATGCAAATTTTCACCATTTGTCACACTAAAAAGAATAATCAAACCACCAACTGCTGCACTATTTGAATTCAAATTGTATAATGCTGAAAATTTTCACTTTGACTAGTGATATATTTGAACACTTTTTTTAAATGTTAAGTAGAAATAATTTTGACCTATATTTCCTCTAAATATTCCCTTTATTTTCAAGTCATTCGAGGCATTTGTGGTTGTTTTGGGAAAAAAATCGTCTTCCTCTAGCAATTTGTATGTCTCCTATGGCAACCTGTAGCTTTCTTGTAGGATCTTATAATAGTTTGCCTGTCTCTTGTAGCCACTCTTGTAGGTTCATGTAGCAACCAATTTACATGTCGAGAGGTGGTGGGTCCACCATTTATTTTTTAAATATTATTCTATCTTTTTTTTTTTCTAAACAACATTGCATTCAAAACTTTGAATTAAGTGAGATGGCCCCACCTATATTTTTTCTCCTTTTTTTTTATTAATAATCATGCAAAATAAACTTGGTGTTCTTTGAATTAACTGAGTTGGCCTCCACCTACCCCTTTGCACTCCTTTTCCTCTATCATAACTAAATAATAACAACCCACATCCTCGAGTCTCTTTCACTTTTGTCCCATTCATCTCCCATACATGTGGGTGTCGTATGGACAAAAGTTAAGTTGACTGCTAGATAAGGTCAAGGCTGCTCTGCTACTAAGTTTGGCTTTAAAAACAACTTTCCTTCTCACACTTTTAATGTTTTCTCAAGCTAGAATAGGTTTGAAGGGTGAGATTCGAGAGTTTCATACCTATTTCCTACTTGGTTATGCTCTCGCTGGTGATGTTTTAGTTGGTGATATGACTTATTGGTGCTTGCATGCGGTTGCTAGAGCATTGATGTATCTATTTGGAACTCGTTATGGTGGTATTGAGGTGGTTGGTGATGTTATTTGCAAACTTCAATAGCCTTTTGGAATTACTTTGAAATGTTCATTACTGTTGCAAGTTCCATGATTCAAGTGATCAAAATATAGATGCCACCATGGATTAGATGTTGTTGTTGTTGTTGATTAGGGATATGTTGTAGTCACAACACTCCCCTTAAATTTTTCGAATTTATGGGGCCCTCCATTAACTTGGTGTTGTGGTGAAACAACAACCCCCCATTCTTACTTTATTATCTTCATAATAATAATCATTAGGGGAATTTTGAGGTCTAAAATGGGCCTCCTAAGAAAAATGTACAACCAAAATAAATTTTATAAGAACCAATAGGATTCAAGATGATGATGTCAACCATGGGGGATGATTCACCAATTTTGGAGTAAAAAAGTAAAAATAATAAAATTATTTTTTCAACTCATATTTTCAACTTATCTCCTTAAGTTTTTACTTGAATTTCGAGCAGGAGTACTCATTGGATGCAAAATTTAGTTCCTCGTCCAAGGAGTACCCATGTTGCATACTTTTGATAGACCCTACTACACAAAAAATGAGAATTACATGAAAAACGTGATTGCAATCACGTTTTATAATGTATTTCTCATTTTTCATGTAGTAGGGTTTATTGAAAGTATGCAACATGGGTACTCCTTGGATGAGGAATCAAATTATGCATCCAATGAGTGATTCCGGTCGAAATTTGAGTAAACCCATAAAGAGATAAGTTGAAAATATGAGTTGAAAAAAAATTCTCTTTTCCCTCTAAAATTTGATGATGTAATCTAATCTTATTTTATTATTTCCACTATTATTTTATAATTTCCTTAGGAGGACCATTTTAGACCTCAAAATTCCCATAGTGGGGGGCCCTCCATGTAATTTTGGCTAAATCGCATTTATTTTTTATTGTTTTTATTTATTTATTTTCTTCATTCGTTTTTCAAATCTTGGATATCTTATGCTGGCATATTCAACGATCAAATATTGAAAACTCACCCGATGCATTGCCTCCATGGGAAAATGAAATTCCAAATCATAATCATGAGAATCATAAGCTATTATTTTTTCCAATTTCATTTGATGTTCATGTCTTATCAGTTGTCTCTTTCTTCTCAAAGGCATTTCCAACAAGAATTGGCACTCGAGAGTGTACCTTCATAATATAACCAACCATCTAAATCTCCTTATGGATTCATTAAATTTCCACCCTCACTTCATTGTTCCATTTGAGAGTTATTTGGAAAGTTCACATACACAAAATATTGCTAACAATCTTGCTAATGTACATAATGTTTGTTCATCCATTCTTCCATTTCACTTCCTCCAATATCTAATGAATATTCACCCATATTTTTATGATCCATTAGGGATTTGATCGAAAGAGAAGTTTCAGGAGAGGGTGATTGTAAATAAACTTCTTTTTGTAAATAAGTTAGTAATATATGTACATATTGCATTCAGGTTTAATTTTGTTGGCTTAATTATATTCATGATTTTTTAACTGATGTTTGATGCGTACATACATGTAGGAAATAAGAGCTTGAATGGTTAAATTGGAAGTACAACATTACCTAGTCATATCTTCCCTCATGTAATTAGGATAGGAATAGAATTAGTTTAGTGTGTTTGTTTGTTTGTTTTTCTGTTTGTTTATCTTTTAATCATGCATATAGAGGAATAAAGTGAGCAATTATCCCTTTCTAGGTCATAACACGTTCATGGAAGTATATATTTGCTCATTAGAATTTCTATTTTTATACTTTTCCCAAGTGTTTTTCTCTATATTTCTTTTACAAGATGAGTCATGATCATATTTCATTTTTTGTTGCACCTGAAATAAAGTGCTTGAATTTTGCTTGTTCTAATTTGTTGTGGTCCATTAACTTCTCAAGTTTCAAATGATCAATCAAAGAAAGGGCCTGAAAGAAAAGGAAAATAACAAAGGAATTTCACAGCAATTTTAAAACACTCATGTCCATCGCTTTAATTTTGCCCTTTCTGATGTTTACATATGTCATGATCAAAACTCCTTATCTTGTGTCCTCTTCTTTGGTTTCACCCCTTTCACAAATCTCGGATGATTGAGAGCCTACAAGGTCATCTAGTCTGCATATTGTAGACCCATGGATTTCTAATTGTTAGGCTTTCATTGAGCATCCATTCCTTCAACCTGGAGCCACAATTGTTCCTTGAAGCATATCCTTTATTTTTCCCTGGGTGATAAGTATAGGTAGGCCCCTTTATCTTCATTCCATCCTTGTGTGTTCATTTATGGTTTTAACGCTACCTTGGTACCCAGAAGCCTCAAAGCTCATAACTCCTTAAATCCTTTTTTCCCAAAAGCTTATGGGAACGCAGGGTTCCAAGCTCCATGTCATCATTTATTTTAATTTATGTGCATTAATGGTTTGGTCCCCACTCCTACATATTATCGCAATATCTTATGAGTAGTGAACCCCACTATGCTTTAATAACCCTTGAACCTAGAAGGCCATAACATTTTACCAATTCATAATATTTTTCAGGTATTCGGGCTCCAGGTGCTCCTATTTCTTCTTTATTGAGCCCGTGCCACTAATACCTAGAAACTTATTTTAAATTTCATTCAGGCTCTCCCTTATAGACTATTACATTTACACTCACTCTTTTACTGCGTGGAACCTTGGGAGCCCGGACCTTCTCAATTATAATTTCTTTGAACTTCCAGGCACCCGACTTTTGTGGCGATGTCCTGCTTTATCACCTCATGCATAGGGATGGAACTCTGACCACTATCACACTTGCCTACCTAGATGCCTTCTTGATCTTGAAAGCCAATTCTTATTCCTTCTTGAGGAAAATCTTAGATACACATTTTTCCTCCGTGCTATTACAACTTAATTCTTTCACTATTGTATCTTGCTTTAAAGCGCCCATATTGTTTTCCTTTGAATAATTTCATCTTTCTCCTAGGCTCCAATCTTCCAGGCTAGTGAAAAAGATCATGACCTTTGGCTCACTTGTACTATTGATTTCATTTTACTATCAGATGCCTGATATTCTTCTTTTCTATCTCATCCCAATCATCATTAATGTGCATTCTTTTTTCTTGTTGGTACACTTCTGAACAACCTCTTTGATAATGTTTCACATTGGTATACAAGCATAAAATATGTTGTCACTTATAGAAGGTAGATTCTTTTCTCTCTCATCCCAATCATCATTAATGTGCATTCTTTTTTCTTGTTGGTACACTTCTGAACAACCTCTTTGATAATGTTTCACATTGGTATACAAGCATAAAATATGTTATCACTTATAGAAGGTAGATTTATAATTTAATATTTCCCTAAATCACAGATTTATGGTTGTAGACTTAGTTTGTTTCAAGTACTTATCTCTTAGAACTTATATTGCTTGATCAATTAACGTGGGACCCATGGGAAATATTTTAATGTTTGAAGCCTCATGGGATTCATCTTTTCAACCTTTTGGTAAATTTGAACTCATTACTTTTTTAACCAGAAATAATTGTTTCCCCTAGTGTGTCACCAATTGTTGTGGTAAAACAACAACCCCCATTCTTACTTTATTATCTTCATAATAACAATGGGGACCGTCCATGTTTTTAGCTAAATCGTTTTTCTTTTTTTTACTTGATTCTTTTGTGAAATTTTTATTTTTTTTGGTTTTGTGTTTTGATTACTCCACTATATGTGGTTTCTCGCTAGCTTCCCAACTACTCTGATTTTTCTGAGTTTAAACTTACGATAACTACTCCTAAAATAATAAAAATAATAAATAGATAAACCTTTCTCGAAAGCACTTCCCCAATGACTTCAAATAAAATCACTCAAAAAAGACTTTCATAAAATTCCCCAAACCAAAACTCCTGCCCTATTTTAATGCTTACAATTTTTTTAAGAATATAATAATGAGAAGAAAATCCCACACCCACGTGTCCTTCCCCTCCTCCCGCTCCTCTCCTTTCCCTTACCTGGACCCCGGTTCCTTCTTCCTTGAGGCCCTCTTTACACTATACGGGCTCCTTAAAGAGACCCAAAAATAAAAGCCACTATTTTTATATTTTTAAGTGATATTAAATTAAATAATTTTATTTTATTTTTAATTCATATTTGATTAATTTGATTTATCATATTTATTTTGTTAATATTTAAAAATGCTATTAAAATGGTAATTAATAAAATTGTTTTACTAATTTAGTTATTCATATTTTTATCTATTAAAATATTTTTTAATGTATTTAAAAAATTGTTTTTAGCGAATTTGTAAAATAATAAAAATATATATATATAATTTAATTAGTATATTAATATTATGTTAAATAATTATTTTGTTATTAAAATTTATTAATATAGTTTAAAACTAAAATGTCCAAATTTTGTCTAAGGTGGCATTTTTTAGCACACTAGTAGTTTTCACACCCCAATTTTGAAAGGTTTTATCTTGAATTTTACTTTGCCAAATGAGGCCCAGGGTAGCTCGTTAGAAAGCCAAGATCATGGAGAATGATCTAGGAACAATAAATCAATCAAATATACACACTAATATACCTAAAAATTATCAAAAATTTAGGTTCTGAATTTGCAACCAAAATTAATTTCTTGGGTTTTTGTTTTGAAACAATACCATCTACCAAAACTTCTGTTGTTGCAAATTGGTTTTACGATAGCCCTTTTGGACCATAAAAGTCTTGATAGTGATCAACAAGAAGCATGATTTTATTTTAATTTATTTGTTTAGTTTGTATTCAATTTTAGAATTCTAATTTTGGTGTGGAAATTAATTTATTTTATTTCAATTTTTATTGTTATTGGCACGAGAGTTGTTACAAAGAGATCAAGCCCAAAGGATTTGGAGCAATAGAAAGAGACCAGAAAATAAGAGAATGAAGGATTTTCAACTCCAAGATAGATGAATACAAAACCTCTTCAACAACTCTCCATTTTGGGATTCATTTTATAAATTATAAATAATATTCGGGAGAAGGGCAAAAGGGTTCCTCTCCTCTGCAACTTAGGAGCTCTAAGCACTTTAGTAATGGGGTTTTTAGTTATAGGAGAGGGGTCAATACTCATATATTGTTAAGTGTGAAGCTTCATGCAGGATTCTAGATCCTTCTACACCCCCATGAGTTTCTAGATCTCCATCTAAATCACATGCAAGATTATAGATCCTTCTACACCGTCATTAGTTTCTAGATCTCCATCTAAATCACATGCAAGATTCTAGATCCTTCTTCAACCTCTATAAATTTCTAATTTCTCTAGCCAAGGAAAGAAAGCCAAGGTCCAAGTCTGTTACGTAATGCAAAGTGATTTTTGCTCTCCAGGGATTGTTTTATCTATTCCGCTGTATCTGATTGAGTAATCTTGTTGTTTCTCAATTTGTTTGTCTCTGAAATTATTCTTTGTTATTTCCGTCTAAGTCTCTGAGTATAAATCTGTTGTGTGTTATGTATGCTTTGAACTAACAACTGGTATGAGAGCTAGGTTCGAATATCCACTATGCAATCCGCTTAGTGCCATCGCCTTACTCTGGCAACGTTCATTAAAACGTTAGATGTTACCTCTGGAGTTGTTGAAGAATTTGTCCAAGAAATCGGAAATCGCTGCAAAGAAGAGAGTCCAGGAAAAGGATTTGTTTAGGAAATAGCTGAGGAACTAACTGAGGAACATTAAGACAGTTATTGCAAGAAATAAAAAGGCCGCGGGCATATGGTGAAACGTGCCATGAAGCTTAAAACGTGGAGTGCGTAAGCGCTTTACCTGGAGTTCGAAATTTTTTTTTACATCAAGCTTGCACGTATACGTCAAGTTTTTTTTCAAACCAACATATGTATGTGTGAAATGTGAAAAGGTTAAAACATTATATATGTTTTTATATTTATATAATTATATGTTGGAATTTTGAAAAGTATATTTAAAAAAGGAGCAGGAATTTTGAAAAGGGTATTTTAAAAGGAGGAAGGTCATTATTACTAAATTTTAAAGAGTAATAATTAAAGTTTTATTTTTAAGTGGAGTTTTTGTTTTTGGGCATCAATATATTGAAAATGGAGGCAGCAGTTACAAATATGGAGAAGTTGAGCGGAGCTAATTTTGCCCTATGGGAATCACAGATGAAGGATATACTGATTTTGAAGGATTAGTATCTATCGATTGAGGGCACAACAAAAAAACCCTCGTCAATGACAAATGAAGAATGGAATGAGCTAGATAGAAAGGTGATTGCAACAATCCACCAATATCTAGCAAAGAATGTGTATTTCAATGTGTCCGGAGAAAAGACGGCTGAAGGATTATGGAAGAAGCTCCATGATCTATATGAGAAGAACATGGCATCAAACAAAGTGTTCTTGATGAAGAAGCTTTATAATCTCAAAATGAAGGAGGGTGCTTCAATTGTTGAGCACTTGAATGCATTTAATATTATTACTAATCATCTTGCCTCTGTTAAATTCATTTTAGATGATGAAATTAGAGCTATTTTGCTAATGTGTTCTATGTTAAATAGCTGGGAAAATTTAATTGTAGCTATGAGTACTTCAACAACTGCAGGGACTCTGAAGTTTGATGATGTTAGCAGTAGTTTAATGAATGAGGAACTGTGACGCAAGTCAATTGCGGAAAACCAGGGAGGAGAAGCTCTAACTCTAGCTGATCGTGGTAGGAGAATGGATCGAGGCCGGCAAGGGAAATCAAGATCGAGAGGCTGATCAAAATCAAGGAGAGGAAAGATTATCTGCTTTCATTGTGGAAAACCTTGTCACATGAAGAAAGAATGTCGATTCTATAAGAAAGGACAAAAGGATCAGAGACCGTCCAGTACAAATCACAAGTCATCCAGCACAAATGAAGGTGAGACTATTGTTGTAGCCACAGATGGTGATGTGTTGTTTATTGTTTCAGTAGAGGATGCATGTGTATATAAATCTAGTAGTAACTTTGATTGGATCCTTGACTCTAGGGCATCTCACCATGTAACCCCATGCAAAGATAGTTTTGTTTCATATAATCCCGGTGATTATGGTAGAGTGCATTTGGGGAATAATCATTTTTGTAGTATTGTTAGAGTGGGAGATGTCCAGATCGAGATGAAAGATGGACAAGATATATTGTTGAAACGGGTTAGGCATGTACTAGAAATGCGCATGAGTTTAATCTCTATGGGACGACTGGATGATGAAGGCTATTCCACAAGCTTTGGAAAAGGAGGTTGGCAACTTAGCAAAGGAGCATTGGTCATGGCCAAAGGACCCAAGATAAGGACATTATACACATTGAAGACACTGATAGAAAAATCAGATTTGGCTGCTATCACAAAAGAAGGAAATTCAGTAGATTTATGGCATAAGTGTTTGGGTCACATGAGCGAGAAGGGCTTAAAAATCCTTGTTGTTAAAATGTCATCCATTAGAGTCATTCTTGGTCTAGTTGCTACTTTAGACTTAGAATGTGAATAGTTAGATGTAAAAATTGCTTTCCTTCCTGGTGAATTGGAGGAAGAAATTTATATGGAGCAGCCAAAAGGCTTCATAGAAAAAGCCAAAGAAGGCCTTTTTTGTAGGTTGAAGAAGAGTCTCTATGGGTTGAAACAGGCACCTTGAAAATGGTGCAAGAAATTTTATTCATTCATGTTGGAACATGGTTTTCAGAGGTTGGAAGCTGACCATTGTGTCTATATCAAGAGGTATGATCAAGGAAAGTATATCATATTATTGTTATATGTGGATGACATGTTGATTGTTCAGCATGATAAGAATAAGATCAATAGGTTAAAGAAAAATTTGGGTAGCAAATTTTCAATGAAGGATTTTGGACCAGCACAACAGATATTAGGCATGTGGATTATGTGTGACAGGAAAAACAAAAGGTTATGGTTGTCACAAGAAAAATATATCAAGAAGGTGCTTAACAGGTTTAATATGAAGAATGCCAAGCCAATTGGTACACCCCTTGCGCCCACTTCAAGCTGAGTACTGAATTATTTCCTAATGATGACAAGGAGAAAGAAGAGATGAGTAAGATTCCTTATGCTTCAGCAGTTGGCAGCTTGATATATGCCATGGTATGCACATGACCAGACATTGCATATTCAATGGGAGTAGTGAGTAGGTTCATTGCCAATCCAGGCAAACAACATTGGCAAGCAGTAAAATGGATTTTGAGGTATCTCAAGGGTACTAGTCATTATTGTTTATGTCATGATGAGACTGTGCTTGAAGGATTTACAGATGCAGACATGGCTAGAGATATAGACATCAGAAAGTCCACTACAGGTTATTTGTATATATTTGCAGGTGCAGCAATATCTTGGGTGTCAAGGCTACAAAGAATAGTAGCCCTCTCTACAACAGAAGCAGAGTACATAGTTGCAACAGAAGATTGTAAAGAGATGTTGTGGATGCAACAATTCCTAGGAGAGATAGGAATAAAGCAAGACAAGTATGTGTTGTATTGTGATAGTCAAAGTGTCATTCACTTGGCGAAAAACCCGGAATTTCATTCAAAAACCAAGCACATTGACTTAAGGTACCATTGGACCCGACATGTGTTGGAGGAAGAACAGATATCCTTGGAAAAGATCCATACAAATAGGAACCCTATTGATATGCTCACTAAGATTCTACCACGAAATAAACATGAGTTATGTAGAGGCATGGTAGGACTCTGATCCGAATGGAAAATGGCATCAACCCATGGTACTCATCCACCCATATTATTCATCAACCCATGGAATTTACCCATGGTATTGTAAATGGCATCCACCCATGGTATTGTGACATCCACCCATGGTATTCATTCACCCATGAAATTGGCCTGTGGTATTGTGACATCCACTCATGGTATTCATTCACCCATGGAATTGACCCATGGTATTGTAACTCAAAAGTACTATAAGTAACAAGTCACATTTTTTAAAAGCACAGATTGTCCGCCACAATGTAGCCTTTACAGTTCAGAGGCATGTAGCCACACATCTCTTCTCAGAGACAAGCTACCATTGCCCTAGCTGGTTTATTTCCACTTGGGTTTTAATAAAAAAGGTTTCTTTGTGGTTTTGTTTATTGGGCATTCTCATATTTTTCTTCTGGTAATTTCAAATTTTCATATCTTGGGGGTCTCTCCTTCCAAGATCCATTTCAATCTTTTAGACCTTGGGGGCCTCCTCCCAAGATCCAGATCAAGGAGGCATGAATGAACCCTCCATATGATTGGAAGAGATAACCAATCGGGGGAGAACTGACTCAATAACAAAGGTTAAGGCGTACCTAAGTCAAACTAAATCCCACCCAAGCGAAGGAGACTTCTTTTTGAGTGCTTTGTTCAAGGGCAACACGACTGACACTAGCATATCTCCTTCCAAGACTCACTCCATGATGCCATAACTAAGGGATGAACATCAAATCACAAGGAAACAAGGGTTTCCTCTACAAATGGGGGAAGTGCAGAAGGCACAAGGGTCTTCAGACCTGATCAAGGGGAAAATCTCAGTATAATAACTTTTCTCTCTCTTCTCTCCTCCTTTAGGCCTTCCCTTTGATGTCTTTTTATACCAATTCCAAAGTAGTTTTTTAGTTAGGAATTGGTTGGGAACAGTTGAGGCCACGGGCACTAACAGGTGATCAGCAGGTAAAACCCGCGATCTCCACCCAAAAATAAGGAGTTTTATATTTTTTTAAGTGTTTTAATACATATACGTGGGTTGGGTATATATGAACCCGCGTATACACGCGTTTAACTCAGGGAAATGTCGCGTACAGGGAATAAAACATTGTTTTTTAGATTTTGGACCAAGTCTGGAAGGAAGGGTTTCCCTAGGCCATGAGTGCAGCATCACAAACCATAATAGTGAGATTTGGAGATATAACACCAGTAAACAGTCATTAGAACTCATCAACAACAAAAACCACCAATAACTTCAAACATCATAGCTCATATGGTATACGCTACTTAGATGTATCTAACCTGCGTATGTACGCGCTTCTATCATAGTCAACCAAAGTATACATCTGTAAATATTCATTCATGAGTTGCAGCTATTTCAAACTTAAGTTATACCTAGATCAAAACATTACATGCGTCAGTATACAGATCTAGAATAAACAAGATCAAACCGTATAGAGATGATTCATTCCAAGCCATTAGATCCCGATCTATCCCTAGATCTTGTTCTCCATCAACCACTGAGATTCCTCCTTAGCTTATATCAAGCAAAGCATCATAAAGCCATAACCTGCATACTGGATCTCATACTTCATCAGATATTCAAGACTTTCTCCATACCTTTGCCTAATGATGTTCTTCTCATTTTATAGTCTTAGGCCTTACTCAAGACCATGGTCCAAAACCTTTTAGAACCAATACTAGGGATCCAATACCTGGGTTCAACACTTCGGACACAATACCAAGAATCAAATACCAAAATACCATGGACCAAATACCACGGACCCAAAACTTAGTTTTCCGACATGTACGCACCTTTCCTTGCGTGAAAGTCTGTGTGTACGATATACGTGCCTTTATATATAGTGATCCTGCGTGTATACACTACTTGGTATATAGCGAACCTGTGTATATATGTGACTTGGTATATAGTGATCATGCATGTGTACACAACTTGGTATATAGTGAACCTTCATATATACTTTTCTTTCTTCATTCTTTGTAGTCTGATCATCAATTCTTTGCTACTGACCTGTTGCATTATGATATGTCATCTGTGTGAGTTGCCATCAAGGACAACACTTGTATCATAATGCCAACAGTCTCCCCCTTTGGACTTGATGGAAAAGCTAACTTGCCATACTGAGAACTGTCATCTTAATGAGTTGTCATTGTTCATTACATCTGAACTGATTCCTTTGAGCTTTCTTGCATCCCATGTATTCTGTCACATCCGATATCTCTTCTGTAGATTCATCTAGTTATATATAAGTGAGTTGTTCTTCTACAAGAGGGTTTCCATCAAGTACAACACATGCATCATAATGCCAACATGCCTTTGATCAGATAAATAAATTTATCTTTGAAGCTCCCACCTTGGCCAACCCTAATTACACTAAACCATTCAGTATCTTTTCCTTTGCCTTAGAAACAACCCTTGCTACTGTTCTGCTACAAAAGAATGAAGATTCTCATGACCAACCCATAGCCTTTTTCAGCAAGGTTATGAGAGATGTCAAGCTTAAGTATGACATAATTGAGAAGAAAGCCTATGGCCTTATTCAAGCCCTAAAATCATTCAGGATGTATGTCCTACATTCTCCTATTATTGCTTATGTTCCTAACAATGTTGTGAAAATTGTTTTAACTCAACCAGACACTGATGGAAAGAGAGGTAGATGGATCACTCAAATACTGGAGTTTGATCTAAATATCAAAACTACAAAGCTAGTAAAAGGCCAAGCATTAGCTAAGCTTCTAGCTGAATCCAACTGTAAAGTGCTTGAAATCAATTCTGTTTTAGAGATACAAGGGAAGGATCCACAAGAACCTTCTCAAACTTAGGAGAAGAAGAATACACAAGAACCTTCTGTCCTTGCAGAAGAGGAGAATCCACAAGAGCCTTCCCTTCATCCTGAAGAGGATAATCCGCAAGAACCTTTATCTTCAGATCAGATCAGCCCTTTACACATTGATGAAAAATTTTTGTTGTCAGATTGGTACCAAGATATTGTAAAATTCTTGATCCATTTTGAATGTCCAACATCATTCTCCAAAAGCTAGTGTAAAACTCTCAAACTAAAAGCAGTCAAGTATTGTATCATAAATGAAAATTTGTACTAGAAAGACCCACTGAATATTTTGTTATTATGTTTAACAGAATAAAAAACTGAAGGGATCATTGACCAGTTTCATATAGGATTTTGTGGAGAACATTATGCTTGGAGAGAAACAACATATAAGATATTAAGGGGAGGATTTTAATGGCCAATTTTTTTCTTACAAGTAGGAGCAAAGGTCAGAGGTTGTGCTCCTTGTCAAATGTTTGCTGGTAAGAAAAAATTAGCAGCTCTTCCACTAGTTCCATCAATAGTCTCAGAACCTTTTAGCTAATGGGGATTATATTTTATTGGAGAGATTCATCCTGCTTCAAGTAATCATCATAGATGGATCCTCACTGCAATAGACTACTTCACTAGATGGGTGGAAGCAATCCCAGTGAGAAATGTTATTGATTCATTAGTAATCAAATTTATTGAAGAGAACATCTTATCTAGATTTGGTTCCCAACTCAAATTGTCATTGATAATGCACTAGATTTTTCTAGTGTTAAAATGACTAAGTTTTACCAGAAATATCAGATTCTGTTACATCATTCAACTCCATATTACCCACAAGGTAATGGCCTTGCAGAATCCTCCAATAAAAGTCTGGTAAAGGTAATAAAAAAGACTCTAGCAGATCATAAAAAGAGCTCGGACTCTCATTTAATTTATGCAGTATGGGAAAATAGAATTACTCCAAAGAGATCTATTGGTAAATCTCCTTTCTAGTTAGTTTATGGGAAAGATGCAATCTTCCCTACCAATTTGGCCTTCCCTATTTTAAAATTCTTGCAAGATTCAACAGATGAACCTGATTATCTTTCAAGGAGAATAAATTAGATTATTGAACTAAATGAAAACAAAGATGAAGTTCAATACAAATTGGAAAAGTATCAGATTAAGATGAAGAACTTGTTTGACAGAAGAGCCAGGGAAAGGGACTTCAAGGAAGGTGATCTAGTTCTAAGATGGGATTCAAGGAGAGAAGAAAAGGGGAAACATGGCAAGTTTCACAACCTGTGGTTCAGACCTTTAGCAATTACTAAAGTGAAGGGAAACAACACTTTTGTGCTACAAAATCTTGAGGGGATATATCCCACTTATCCTGTGAATGGAGGCTTTCTCAAAAATTACATTCAGTATTGAGAAGTTGAAGTATATTTCGTTACTACCATTGTAAAAGCTCTGATTTCTTTTACTTTTCAAGCCGTCAGTGTGATTTTTTACAACAAAAGACTCCATAGCCCAAGGAGAAGGAACATGGATCTACAGGTTCTCTTCATTCTACAGGAGAAAGCAGTCCCCAGTTGGAGCCAATGTTGTAACATTTTTTGGTTTTGGTAAGTTAGAATCAATTAGTCAAAAATGAAAATAATTTTTAAAAAATGTTAAGCTATGATATGGAAAAAAAGAATACTGAATAAAAATGTTTGGAAATGTCTTGATAACATGTACATATCAAAGAAAATGTTAGAATAGATGCCCTAAAAAATGAAGGAAAAAATAAAATGTTAGGTTAGAGAGAAAAGCAAAAAGCAGTAAACTCTAAAGGTGTGCAAGTCCAAGTGCCACTACTTTTACTTTATGCAAAATAATGGTTGTGTGTAGCTTGTCATAAATGCCACAACCCATGACAGTCAAATACTTTAATCTTGACTCGTTCATGCTTTAAATTTCATGTTTATACTTAGAGAATAAAGATCTAGCCAAACTATTTAATCTTGGCAGACCAGTATTTAGGTAGAGAATAATAAGGAGCTCATTAGTTTAATCTGAGCCCTTGGATGTTATAAGGTTAGAATTAGATAGTTTTCTTTTCAAACGAAAAAGGAATGAAAACGGTCTGCTAGCCTAAATGCACCCAATTAAATGAAGAGAAAATGCTAGGGTAGGTAAATGGGTAGGTAGAAGAAAAGTTGCAGAAGTACATTTACCATGCTTCATCATGTGTTTCTATGTGTAGGAGCAATTGTGAAAGTGAAAAGATGTTCACAAGTTGATCTGGTTAACTTCCCCTCATTCATTTCATTCTCCACTACATCCTTACTAATTTCCTCATCATCCCATCATTTCTTAAGCAAACACCCTTTTCCCTTCATTTTCACCCTTTCCTTTGGTTTCACACATATCCCTAGCAAATTACCCTCCAAACTCATTCTCCTACACAAAAACCCCTTTTCCCTAGTGTGGAACCCATTCCCCTTTAAAAATATTAATTTTCCTTGTGATTTCCCTAAAAACCCATAAAAAACCCTTTACCCTAAGTATAAATTCGCCCTTTGCTTTATCTAATTAAAAGCCCACCGCAGTTAACCTTGGTCCCACTCCATAAACCCATTGCAATGTGTTTCAAACATGCTTTATTCATTAAAATAATTACAAATCCTTTGTAATTATCCTCTGAGCCCGCTAATCTTTTCACCTACTCTCTTCATGCATCTTGACCGTACAATAGTCGTCCGATCACCTACTCCCAGATCTAACAATCCACAACCATATCGTGCACTCCCGATCTCTGATCTCTAAAGGCCTGAGAGCAAGTGAGATTTGTGGTTTTTCTCGAGCCCCTTGTGGTTACGTGGAAGCTCCTTGTTAACTCATGCGCCTCGGAGAAAAACCACCCCACGGACAAAAGGAGTGTGATGAGCCTCTGAAACCGCTCCTCGTATACGACAAAACCATCCACTGTTCACTCAACCCTTCCGTGCCAAATTTTAAAAGTTTCCCGTTCAAACGCTGAAACCCTCACTTTCGCTCTTTTCGCCCGTTTACACAGTAAAACCCAATAACCCTGCCTACGCCTCCTTAAGCCTCTGCAACCGATTTAACCACTGTTTACCTCCCGAAAATGTTTCGGACTCTGTCCACAAACCTTTCAACTCAAATGAAACCATTGTGGCCCTCCCTGTCAACCTGTGTTTTTCTTAATAAATTGTTGTATTTTGCAGGTGATTAGCAGAAGACCAGGACACTGGATAAACAATTTTGACACTAGTTAAAATCCAGTTTACTCCAAGATTCTTAGGAAATATATTCAAAAGGCTTCATTTATCAAAAGTTTGTGTACAAACAGAAGATCAAGTTTAAACCAGAGATAGAGTAGAAAGAAGTCATTTTACACAGTAAATTTTAAAACAGACAAATTACACAGTAAAGGTATAAATAGAGGAGGATAATAAAGACATATAGTTAAAAGACATACAAATGATCAATATCCAAACTATTTGATGCTAAGATATAAAAAATAAATGATTTACTGTTGAAATACACGGTAAAAACTTGAAATGCAAAGGCACAGTAAAGGATATTGACAGGTCAATAAGGTCAAAGAGTATCAGATTAAAGCATATCAGATGAAAGGTCACAAGTGAATATGACTTCCAGCGTGAAGATCAAATAGACAAGCAACTTAAAGGGCAAAATATCAAGGACCAAAGCCAGCAAAACCTAAATAACAGGGACAACAAGAAGCAATTAAATAGCTGTCTCTATCTTCTTGCATGAATATATTTCATTTTCCTAGAATAAATCCTTAAACAATTTAGGATATTTTCTTAGTTCTACTGTTGTATAAATAAATCTCCTTACGAGTTATTATGGGTTCATTGTTCACCATTGAACCAGGTTGACCATTGAAACAGAGTTCACCCTTGAAGAAGCATTTGTAAACATTTGATGTACTAGCTTTTCTGGACCCTTAATACAAAGCAGAGGATTCTGAATTCAGTTTTACATAGTTTGTGTTTCTTGTAAGTTTTTCCAATATTACACATTATGTTTTTCTTCATATTATTATGTCTTACAAAGATACCTAGATAGGAATAATTGTGTCTCGATCTATTCCTATAAGCTTCTGAAATGATAATCATTAAAGAGAATGGATTAATGAACTGTCTATTTAATTAGTTCCCTTTGAATCAATAAATCATCAACATCTTGTTGTAAGTATAAGAATATTCTCTTGAACCTTCTGAACATCGGTCAGAAGTTTTCATACTTATGATTGTTTAATTTTCTCTTTGAAAACTATAATAATCATATTATTTTTGTTTCTGCTCACCACTATTCAAGCTTTATCGTTGTGTGAAGTTTTATAGAAGCCCTCTACTTTGGGATTAATATTATTCAAAAGGTTAGGCATTACAATGTTATATATGTTTCATTCATTAGTCTTCCAAATTAAAACAGAAACCCCCAAAACACTTATCTTAGATGCTTTGGCATTGATAGCTGACCACTATTATCTCAGAAGTACAACACAACCCATAAGAGCATAGATAAATAATAACATATAATTGAGATAAATTGCTCATATCAATAATAGTGCACAAATATGAATAAAATGACACATTCTTTCCATCACAAAATGAAACTAGTATTTAAAACAACAATATTAGAAATACCAATTTATTGAATCCATTTCTCTTGCTTTGGTCTCCAACAGTCCTCTACAATCTTTGAACTTACGCTGTTACAAAAAGAGTTGTAGTAGTGCAAACTCTGTTCTCCATACATAATTCAGAATGCAAAAGAAAAATCTTCAATAATCCCCAGATCTGATATTTTCTTTCCTCTCACCTACAACTCTAAATCCCTATTACAGTAGTGCTTTTAGATTTCTAGAATTGTAGAGGAGAAAAGATTTTAATACATTCTACAATCTGTTATTTATCATATTTACAAAAGAATTCTCAACAAGAAAGTTTGTTGAAGAAGAAATCTGCTCCATTAATTTTCATTGGCCCAAAATTCCATTCTCCTATTATTGGAGCATTCTCATTGATTGAGATCTTCTTCTCCTCATTTATTCAACCGTTTTCCTACAAAAAAAATCAAAACTAAATTAAAATGGAAAAATAAAATCAAAATGCCAAATCTGGAATAAAAACAAATCCAATCAAAACTTAATTGCATACTTAAGATAAAAGAAATTTGAGCTTGCAATTGATGCCTGTGAATATTTTGTTGGCCAAGGAGAACATAAGTGAATGGATCTGCACTCATAAGAAGTTGTGGGCAACTGAAAATGTAGAATATTAAACTCGGGAGATTAATTTTATAAAACAAATCGGAGCTTGACCTTATGTTGGATTTTAGACCCATTAAATGATTAAATCTGGAAATCAAACTACTACAGAAATGTTCTCCACAATTTTATCTTTCCAATGAGTTGCCTTAGGCCTCATTTGGCCAAGTAAAACTCCATTTATTAGCTTCCAAAGTCAGTGTATTAAAATTGTCAACATTTTGAAATTTCTATTAAAATCAAAACTTTTTATTAAAAATCTAATCCTAAACTAGACTGCAAATAGTAATTAATTAATACTAATTAGTTGTAATTATGTTATTAATTTTAATTAGTTACAAATTTAATTAAACAAAACTTAATAATTAATTAGAATTATTATCTAATATTATATATATAATTTAAATTATATTAAAACTATAATATAATTTAATTATAATATAATTTAATATTATAACAAACCATTAGAATCAATCTTATTCCATCAACATAGATGTTATGGAGGGATAAGGGATGGAGGAGTTGAAAAAATTTATGCTAACATTTTTTGAATCGCAAAATCACAAGTTATTAATTGAAGAGCTTAGTTAAATTGCAATATGTGATACACGATATCGTAATATCAAAATTTCCCAATCGCAAAATTTTATCGCAAGTTTATTTTTTTGGAAGGAATAGAAGGGAGGTAAAGTGGGGCTCACGTGAATTAACAATCCTACGAATTGGACTGTAAACACTTTGCAATTTTGGGGTTTTGGATTTGACAATTTGTTTTAAAATAACAAATTGGACTAAATTACCAAGATCACGAAACATGTTTTCATCTATTCTACAATTTAGCTGGGTCATTTTGTAGGACCGTTAGTGAAAAATGAAAGAATTAGTAAAAATTACCTGATGTTTAATATTCACAAAGAATGACTATTTCAATTGAAAATATGAATTGATTATAAATTTATTTACATTTTTTAGTCCAGGTGAGAAAAAGATCAAACTTTAAGGGAGTGTTATTTACAAATTGGTTGACCAAATGAGGCGAAACAAACATTGATGGAAAGATAGTGAAAAAATTGAATTCAATGAAACAATCAAAGTAGAAATTCGATGAAAAATGAAAAATGACAAAATTGTAAGACAATTAACTTAAATGAAAATGATAAAAGAGGCTTAGCCAAAGATTAATGGAAAGGGTCCCCATTATTTCAAGTAATGGGGGGGGGGGAGAGGGGGGCGATGTTGGGATTTCCTTATAACACATTGGAATCCCATGTGTAATATGGAATGCACCATATATATTGTATCCATCAAATAAGATGATGTGTAACTTTAGATGTTTCCTTGGCACTATGCACTTTGTTGTTGCTATGGTGTCCTCTGGGATTGAAAATAGGATATCACCTTGGTTGACTACATGTTTATTAATTTTCATTGTTTGCATTAGTAGGACCCATGATTCCTTAAATTCATGGCATTAACCTCCCCATAGGGCTTACATAATGGTGCCACCGCAAATTAGTGTGTGATCCCTAACACCTTGGGGGGGATAAGTATCTTATTTCCTTGGTGTTGTACCTCCGTAGACAATTCTAGGTTAAGGAATTGTGCCAGAGCATCTAAAATGTTTTATTTTAATTTGGATTTTTGGATGACCAATTCTTTAAACTGTTAAACAGGTATAGACTCTTAATTATTTATGACATATTAAAAGGGTAGACTCTTCACCTTTAATATAATTTGTCTTTGAAATGATATGTAAGGTTGACCTTAAGAAGATATATGATTCATTAAATCTTCAAACAAAGTATTTAACTAATCATATACAGATGATGCATGTAAAATCATTCTACAACCAAACAAAATATATCTAAAGCTTGAAGGGAAGTGACAATAAAATATGTAGAAACTGATTTACATAATCATTGAAAGAAAACTCATTAGTGTTCTTCCTTACCAAGGAATTCCAATGAATTACAGACTAAGGATTTCCATGTTCATCTAGCTTCTGTAATGGAAATTGAAAATTATCTACTTGATAAAATAAGAACAAGTACACAAGAACTGATTTTTATTTGAAGGCTCCTTCAGTAGAAAACTTTAGAAATTGATCATGAATATCTTCTTCCAAAAATTGACTGTAATTGAACATAAGTGATGGTTTATCACCTACTGAAAACAATGATAAAAATCCTAGAATGACTTAATTGACCCACTAATTAGTTTAATAACCTAACATACATGAAACCATTGAAATAACTTGTCTAGTCATCTCTGGAAACATTAAGGAAGGTATGGTGGACTTGTTCTTGAAAACTCTGCATTTTTATGTAAAAATATTTCAAAATTTTTGGCTTTCTGAGGAAACGTAAGTTTTTGATAGGTTTCCATGAGAGAATCTACAAAAAAAGGATGCAGAGGGTTTGAGGGATTAATTTGAAGCATTTGGCATATTGACCCAGGAAAAATTGTAAACAAGATATCATTATTTTGGGAAATAATGGCTCTTTGACTCGAGATATACCTAAAGTGACACCAAGTTATGAATTCAGGAAAGGAATGAGTCTGAGGGAAAATGAATTGAGGAAATAAGGAGTCCCATATACTCAACTCATCGCTAACATCTAAGAATTTATGTTTTTCCCAATTATGAAGTTCATAGAGATCAAACTCATATTAGGTTTCATAAATATTATACGGCTGATACTAATCTATAACAGGGGGTACTAATGGATCCTCTACAACTACTTTGGTCTTTCCTTTAGAAGACGAAATGTTGAAAGATGAAATTTGATGTAAAAATGTCGTTTACAGGTGCTTGAATTGTTGGTGTAGTGACGGACATTGTACGCTAGTACAACTTGTAACGAACATGTGCGGCTATAAGATGAAATGAATAAAAGGAATAAGGAAAACACATTGTTTTTTATTTATTATATGGAGCTTTTAATAGAACTATGCAGCTATAAGATGAAATGAATAAAAGGAATAAGGAAAACACATTGTTTTTTATTTATAACGTGAATATTTTTACCGTTTGGGTAATAATCGTTAATGGGAGTTGGGCTTTAACTGCGGCAGTGCAACGAGCAAATGGTATAATGGTTTAATAATTGGAACGAATGGGAAATGCACAGATGGCGAGAGAGGAGTGGTGATTGGTCATTTGGCAGGAGCGGAAATGAATGAGCAGTGGTTTTGGAGAGGGGGGGTTAGGTGGTTTGCAATTTTGGAGGGGGGTCTGAAGTGAATGTGAGGGTGACACATCAGCAGAGGCAGGTTTCATAAATCATATTTTCAGAGTGCCCCCCCCCCCCCCCCCCCCCCTTTTTTAAACATCGACAGCGTGGGGGGGAATGTTTCCCTAGCGTTGATCACAATGGGGAACATCCCGATGGTCGGTATAGCGTGATACATAAGATATATGACACAAAACATCACTCCAACCTTTATGAAAGATTTAGTTAGTCATAAATCATGTTTAAATGATAAATTAACAACTAATTAACATATATAATAGCATTTAAACTAGCAGGCCATTTCCATGGGATTTTATTTCTTTTTCTTTTTCTTTTTCAATTTTTCTATCCATTTTCTTTTTTCTGTATTTCTTATATATATTATATATATATATATATATATATTCTACAAAAATAAAAATGTACATGACATAAATATGCTACAACACTTGGTTTGAATTTTTTCCATGTAATCCACCATTTCTTCATCACTTATCTACAATTTAGAGGAAATTATAGCATTAAATCTTTTGCAAGCTCAATCTCCTCGATGGCAATATTATAGCATGTGTGCAAGATTGATACTTGGAACGAGGAGATTGATTTTCCTTGAGTATATGTAATTAATATATTCTTAAGATCCACTTGGCATATGATCCATGAGATGGATTACATGCATGGGGAGAAAAGTAAATGTGAAAATTCCTTATGAATTCATGAGCATTTTATCATTTGGTAGACCCCCGGGTCTTGTTCATCATATGGTAAATCATGATAGGAATCATGTTGAAACATATAGTAGATCTATCCCCATTTATATTATAAACTTGTTTCCATGCTACATGTGGTGTCATTATGGATGGGACCTAAGGAACTAGCTCTAGCTTCCACCTTATCTTTATCTAGGTTGACCATAATGTTGGTTTTTTTTGTCACTTCTTCTCTTATGTGTTTCCATAATTTTTCCTACAACTCACCCCAACAATGTTGGATATTGACATAATTATTATCACCAAAGGGTGCAAGTTTCTATGTACAAAAATATTATTTGGGAGGGAGATCACATCTGTTGATATTTACCATTTCTGGATTACACGACTTCCCTTGAAAATCTAATTGATAATGATGTGTTGTTATAATTCTCTACATCTATTTGTCTTCAAATAATTTGGGTATGAAAACGTTTCCTTTGAATTACAAGGCAATTAAAGTGAAACATTAAAAAGTTTCCCTTGTATTTTCATTTGTTGACCAAGGGGTGTGATTTCAAATTCTCTCACAACATATTTATTTTCCCCTTCCTTACAAACCTTCACATTAATGTGAAAAAATTCCTAGGGTTATAATTTGCATGAAAGAAAGTGGAGCTAGAAGGTAGAACTATAAGTTTAAGCTTCCACATTCCCCAAAGGAAGAAATGAAACAAGGTCATAAGAAAATTTTCATTATGACTATTTGACTTTTGAGGCTAATGAATCCATCTCCTAACTAATAGACACAAAATCATATTCGTGGATCCTTAAAACAATGGTTCAAGATGGATTTCAATAAACCCTAAAATGTATACGGTGATATCTAATCTAGGAGGATTCCCAAAAATAATCCAAATTAATGGTCTTAAATGTTGACGAAAGTTCTCCATGTTAAGGAGCTCTTAAATAGCTTTCCAACACAATTTGAGTGGGCTCAAATGTACATCATATGCAAAATTTATGGTCATTGAAAGTTGAAGGCAAAATAGGGGCAGACACTGACACATGACACAACTAAGGATGACATGTGGCACACTCCAATCTGACATATGGCATGATGACACATGGCCTGATGATGAGTTGACATATAACAACATGTAACAACCCATTTTATCTCATTTTGTAATTTTAACTTATGACTTAGTGTCATTGGAATTGTGACACACAATGTCTGGTAAATTTTCAAGTTATTGTGTAGAAATGTTTAATTATGTAAAAAATTCCATTTATTAAAGGAAAAAAATCATCCAACTAATTGAAGGGTGGAGCATCAATATGAGAAATAATATCACTGGCGGAAATCATTGATGGGGTTGGGAAATTAATTTTCCTATTAAAATAGAAATAGCCAAAAAATCCATATTGCAAAAATGCCAAAATTCCAAAATTTGAATTTGAAATTATGTTCCCCTTCCCATTTCCCAAAAAATAGTTAATGAATGGAATCACGTATTTGGGTAGCCAACCACTTGCAGTTATGGAAGCATGGAGACAAACTGGGAGAAATGGTCAAATAGGGGTACAATTAGTACCCATCTTGATCTCTTAAAGTTGACCCATGAAATCCCCTATTAGAGCTTAGAAAACATGTGTTTTCCCTTGGATGGAACAAGAAAACACAACTAGGGGGTGAACGAACTAGTTTACTAAGTGTTGGAAGAGTGTTAAAATCTTAGAATGAGTTGTGGAAGAGTTTGTTGGGAGAAAAGAGTACGTGTGAGTGAGAAACAAGAATGTTATTGAGTGGGGTATTTACTATTGTTTTCTAGAAGGCAAAGCTACTTAAGGTAAACAAATTTCATGCCCAGATGAGGTTGAACCCAATTTGGGTCCATTCTTGAATGATTGGACATGATAAGTCTTTATTTTGACTACTAATTAGGGGTAGGGAAACAAAGGAAAAAAATTAAGAGCCCCCAATAAATTTATATGTATAACAAATGGGTTGTTTTATCAATAATATAATATGCATATATAAATTTTTGGAAAACATTTTACTAAATTATATAATCTTGTAAAATCTTGGTGAATCTTTTACTAGATTGCTAGGTTATATAATATTTTAAAATCTTGGCAAATCATTTATAGAATTGTAAAACATTATGAAGTCTTCGTGATTTTTTTTCAAATATAACATCATATAAAATAATATGAAAGTATATTAATTACCTTTCAATATAGTCATTTTATATGTTTGGAAAAATAAATGTAATATGTCCCTCTTCTAGATAATGTTGTCAGCATCAAGGATTGTATTTATCATGGTTGTTTCTATAGATTCTTACACGCGCGCACACACACGTCATTTTTCTTTTTATATTTTACCACAAAGTTCCTTTTGTCAAATGCAAGAGATATCAATATTTTCTCTACTACTTCTAGCATGGATTATTTATTACTAATCAATTTATTATGAAAGGAATCCTAAAACAAGTTCATCATAGGATGTTCTTGAATAGAAGGGCACATCATTATCTCCATCAATAAATCCAAAGTAGAAGAATATTTATAGGTCAAATTTCATGCATGACTTTGTCACTAACCATCCATTTGTACAAAAAGTGACCCCTTTCCGATGAAGAGATGCCACTTTTATCCAGTATATTTTTGTTGCCTTATAAACACATTCAAAGACACATAACTTCCTCATCAGTGTTGGGTATATATTAGGCCTGAAAAAAAGGAAGGAAAAAAACACAAAGTGAACATAAATGTTAACTATTGGCTACAAATGAGACCATAAAATAATTTGGTGGGTGTCAAATTAGACCTAAAAATTGTAAATTAGATTTTTGGTTTTAAATTAGAGTGAAAATAAAATCCCCTTCCCCTTAATTCCCCAACCCTTAACGGAAAGGCATTTTTTCCATATATCAGTGGTACTGCTGACAATATCGCCAAAATCCTCAAAAGAAATGGAGTTATCACATCATTCAAACCCCTTGAGACCATCTGACATAAAATGAGGTCTGTGAAAGATAGGGTTGACCCATTGCAGCTCAAAGGTGTCTACAAAATCATTTTTTCTTATGGATTATGATACATTGGAGAAATTGGTTGGCCATTTAGGATAATATTGAAGGAACATGGTGTCGATATAAAGAAGGAAAGAACGTGCTCTACTACTCTTGTTGATCATTCATCTAAGGCTACACATCACTTATGCCTTGAAGATACTGAAATCATAAAAAAAGAGGCTCACTATTTTAAGTGCAAACTCAGAGAAGCTCTTGAAATCATCAAACATCCAAACAATCTGAATAGGGATGGAGGTATTGAAGTTAGTAGAAGTTGGCTCCCTCTAATCTCTAGAAATTAACCTCAACCTTTTTTCTTTTGTCCTTTTTTTTCCTTCTCTCTCACCTCCTCCACTCCATTTTTCTCCTAATTTCCCTCCTTTAAAATTTTCCCTCTTTTCTATTATCCTCTCTTCTTCCTTTCTCTCTATTAGTGTCTATCAGTCACCAGTGATAAAATGTACAATTTCAAAGTTTTTGATAGGGTTATTGGGTCAAATTGTTATATTTTAAAATAAAATTTAATTATTGGTTAGTTCTAGGTCATTACTACTCTCTCCATTCTCAAGATCAATCAATGCCATCTTGGTCTTGTCATCACTCCTTGTTAATAAAGAGTGTCTTGGCCATATCATCAATGAGTCATATAGGGGTCATGTCATCACCTTATGTCATCATCATGGGAGTAGTAATAAGTGGAAATGATGCTCAAGGAGATTTTAGTTTGTTTCAAAATCTTCATTCATATTTCATATAATTCCCTCAACCTTCCCTCATAAATCCCCTCATTCCATCTAAAACCCCTTTTTCCTTGAGAAAATCCTTAAATCCTAAGTCAAAACCCATTTTTCCTTGGAAAAACTCATACTCTATATTCAAATTCCCAAAACTCTAGCCTTATCCCAAAGTCCCTTTGTATACCCCTTTAGCTGCATTTTCATTTGTTTATACATTGAAACTCTAACCGAAATCCATTCTTTAATAATATCCCAAACTCTAGTCGTTGTTCCATTTTCCTTTAAAATATTTCAAAACATTCATAAATCATGTTAAAATCCTTTTTTTTATTATATCACATCGCTTTGTTTTGATAGAATCATCCTTGACCCACCAGCCACATGTTGTCGCAATATGCGGAGACTCGCATCGTATTATCACTATCAGCACATATCATATGAAACATAAAAATTTCACCTCTCTCCCTCTTTCTTTTGTGATTGTGATATCATTGATATCGCAACATTCCTTCCTCTATCGATAAGTCCTGGCCCCTGTCCCTCAGCGATAAGTCCTAGCCCTCGGCGATCACACCAATCTAAAGTCCCTCCCCAGCAAGGCCCTTCTCCCGATTGCGATTGTGATATGGTGAAAGCCCCTACAAATGTGATAATTTATATAATGGATTTCAAAGGATTTTCAGGTCCAAGCTTATAGTTCCACTCCCGTGTACCCTTTGCGATTGTGAGACGATACAGGCCTGTGCCGAATGCGATTGCGGTAAGGATCAAAGGACCAGATTTGATTGGCCTAGATCATATAGCTCAGATCAATGGCAGATGAAGAACCAGTCCCCCTGGCTCACTTTTAACAGAAAAAAAAAACAGCGAAAGAAGAGAGAACAACATCGTGTTTTCAGCAGCTACAATCATCAAAACAAAAATGTCTATTAGAGGCCTCGGTAACACGAAAATCCACAGAACAACACTAGAGCTCAACGAAATGATATTTTTAGTAGTTTTGATCTATTTATATGAATTTTTGTAACAAATATTTTTTGGAAATAATACTGAGAGGGGGGTGAATCAGTATTAGCAAGTCAATAATATTTCATTTCCATAATCATATTCATATATTCTACTTCAATTAAGGTCACTTGCTTGTATACGCAACTGTATTTAAGGCAACCAGCATATATCCTGCAAGCTTATGATTCAATTAATTTATCATATGTTGATCTTTAATCAGTGCATCAGAACGATATAAACAGTAACCAAGTGCAGTAAAATAGAACATACAATCACACACACATGAACACAAGATATAAGGTGGAAACCCAATGTGGGTGAAAACCACCTACTGCAATCGTCTCTATCTTCTTTTTAATAAGAAACTTATTTTTACAATTTTTGTACTGGTGCAGTATTATACCAATACGCAGGCTTCTACCTACAGAAGGATACAACCTTCTCTCATTCTCCAGCTTCTCCTGGAAGGGAGCTACAACCCCCTGGCTCTTGTACTAGCTAATGTGTTTACTAGTGCGTAGATGTTGGCCTACAGAAGGCTACAACCTTCTCTTTTCTTCCAGGGACCAGGTTTCATAAATTTTCATACTGGATCCATCAATAACATCAATCAAACATCAAATATATCGCATCAATCAATCTCCTTTGCACCAACCAAAACTGAATCAATCAATCACTTCTCAGAATGCTGTAACCAGAATATAGTGACAGTAACCAGAACCCAAGTTAGAACTCAGAACACTACAACAGCAAACAGAAGTAGCTAAAGCATATTTTATTAGGTATACGCTACTTCAATGTGTCGAACATGCGTACATATGTTGTTTTCTCAAGGAGAACATGCCTATACGTTGTTTTGATATGCAGAACTAGCGTGTATATGCTCCTCTCCTAAAGTGAACCTGCGTACAGATCTGTAAATGATGATTTAAACTTTACAAAAATTCTAGACATCAGTTATACCCAGATCATCATATTTACAGATTAAAACATGCACCAGTTATTCAGATAAAAGATAAAAAAATACAAAGATACTTCTCTTCAAGCCTTAAGATCTTGACCCATCAATAGAACTTATCCTTCATCAAGCGCTCACATTCTATCTTGATTCAGATCCAGCTGTGCACCATAACCCAATAACCTGTATTCTAGATCTTGCTCTTCATTAGATATTCAATTCATGAGTGCCTTTGGCTAATGATATTGTCCTCCTTTTATAGTCTTAGGCCTTGCTCAATACCATGGTCCAAAACCACTTATAATCAATACCGTGGACCAAATACCTAGTCAACACTTCGGACAAGATACCTTGGACCAATACCATGGATCAAAATACTATGGAACAAATACCACGGACCAAAACTAATTTTTCCAACATGTATGCGCCTTTCCTTCCGTGAAAGTGCGCCTGTACGTTATACGCACCTTTTTGTCTGTGAATCCGCGTGTACACATGGCTTGGTCAATGGAGAACCTGCGTATACCTCTCTTTCTTCACTCTGTGAGCCTGAACTGTGATCTGTCATCTGTGTGAGTTTCCATCAAAGACAACACCTATGTCATAGTGCCAAATCTGTATCATAATGCCAACAATCTCCCCCTTTGGACTTGATGACAACCCCAAGTCACTCTCCCCCTTTATCATCAAGGGAAAAGGGTTATGCTCCCCTTGAGTACATGCTGAATTCTTTGATATGCTGAAGTGTGTTGTCCATGCTCCCCCTAAATATAAGCAAGGTCTGCAACAATATGACTCTATACATACATCATAAATGACCTCCCTATCACTAATGACTCATACATACATCCATCTCCAAACCAAGTGGCGATATACCAAGTTTGACTCATCCACCCAACCAAGTGGGTATATACCAAATGTTTATACATGTCAGAACAAGAACATTACATCATCCATCCCATGCATAGTGGGGAAACAAAATAGGTCGTTTCATGACCTTGACAATAAAAGATATACATGACATAGAGACCAAATATCTAAAACAAGACTATGATAGTTATCAGCAACTATCATCAGCAGTATCTATCAATCACCATCCAGACCAGCAACCATGGTCTCCCCCTGAACCCGTTCTACCTGAATCAAAAACAACTATGAATTTGTACCAAGATCTTCTAAGATAATGCCAACAATGTGTTATTACAAGTATATGCTCCCCCTGAACATGTGCCAGATGATCATTGTCAGACCCATATTAGACACCTTTCATCCACTTTTTTCTTCAAACCAACATATATGCAACTGTATCCACAGCAATCGGCGCATGTATGCGGATACGCTTCATGAAACTCACGTAAAACCACTTTTCTCTGAAATAGATAAGTTTTAACAGCAAGATGATGCATCAACTACTCCCAGCTTCTGTATGAGATATTCAAATGTCTCTCTGGGTAGTGGTTTGGTGAATATATTAGCAACCTATTCTTTGGAGAGAACATACTCCAATTTGACCTTTTGTTCAAGCACCTGTTCACATAGGAAATGATATTTGATGGGTGTGTGCTTGGTCTTGGAATGCATGTATGGATTCTTTGAGATACTGATTGCACTTGTATTATCACATAGAATGGAGATGGGTGGAGTACATGTGATTTGAATGTCTTGTAATGTTTGCATCATCCAAAGGAGTTGTGTGCAGCAAGATGTAGCATCCACATATTCTGCTTCAGCTGTAAATAATGCAATGGAACCTTGTTTCTTGTTAAACCAAGACACTAATCTGGAACACGTATAGAATGCATCACCACTAGTGCTTTTTATGTCATCCACGCTTCCTGTCCAATCTACATCTGTATATGCATGAAGTGTAAGATCTGTATCCCTAGGATACCATAAACCAAAATTCTGAGTTCCTTGAAGATATTTTAAGATCCTTTTGACTACCTGAAGGTGTGATTCCTTTGGATTTGCTTGGAATCTTCCAACTATTTCTTCTGCATTCATGATGTCTGGTCAGGTACCTGTTAGATAAAGAAAACTGCCAATCATGGATTTGTAGGTTGGTTGGTGTACTGCTACTGATTCATCATTTGAGATGAGACTGCATCGTGTTACCATGGGGATACATACTGGTTTAGAATCTTCCATGCCTTATTTTTTCAAGATCTGCTTGAGATACTTGGTTTGTGATAGAAAAATACCATCTTTATTTTGTTGAACTTGTAGGCCGAGAAAGTATGTGAGCTCACCAAGCAGGGACATTTCAAATTCTTGCTGCACTACCAAAGCAAAGTTTTGACTCATGCTTCTTCATTGCTACCAAAAATGATATCATCAACATACACTACACGTATTAGCAATTTATCATTATCAATCTTTGTATATAGATTGCTATTAGTTGATCCTTTTGAAAAACCTTGTTGATGGAGGTATTTATCAAGACGATAATACCAGGCCCTTGGAGCTTGTTTTAGACCATAGAGAGCCTTTCTGAGTCGGCATACAAGTTTTGGATCATTTCCAAGGATGAATCTGTTTGGTTGCTCAATATATATTTCTTCTTCTAAGTCTCCATTAATAAAGGCATATTTACATCCATTTGGTATACTTTGAATTTTTGAAAGCTAGAAAGAGAAAGGAACATTCTTATGGTTTCAAGTCTAGCAACATGTGCAAAAGTTTCTTCAAAATCTATACCTTCTTGTTGAGCATATCCTTTACAAACAAGTCTAGCCTTGTTTTTGATAACTTCACCATTTTCATTCAACTTATTTTTAAATATCCATTTAGTTCCTATGATATTCTTATCATGAGGTCTAGGAACTAATTCCCAAGTGTTATTCTTTTCAATTTTCTCAAGTTCATTCATGGCCTTGACCAAACATTCATATTTCCATGCTTCATTTACATTTTGAGGTTCGATGGAGGAAAGCAATGTTAGATAGCTTGAAGCTTCTGTAATAGTTCTTCTTGTCTGCACACCTGCCTCTTTCTGTCCCAGAATTTGAGTCTCTGGATGATTTTTCTAAACATACCTGGATGGAGTCTTTTCTTTTGCTGTTATTTGTTCTTCTGGTGCTTCATTGGTTTCTTCTTCTTCAGAATTAGTCTGATTTGATGTGGAAGGTGTTATAGACATATTTGGGCACATCAACCCCAAACTTATATGTTGATAAACTAGGGCTCTTCAACCCCTAAAAGAGTTGTTTCATACCCTAAAAGAGCTTAGTCATCTAATTACATCATTCCCCAAAATTTCCACTTGAGAAACCATCCAGAAATGGGCTAAACTTAACCATACTGACTGCTACACTGGCCAGGTGTGATGCATACTGAGTGGTACACTGGCCAAGTGTGATGCATACTGATTAGGCCTTCTATAGGGTGTGATGGGCGAGGATGGACAAATGCCTGAGATAGTTTGCTGGGTGGTTGCTCAAGGAATCTTCTAGAAACTTCTCCTATGACACTTGCCTCTCTGAATTTTCCCAAGGATGAGTAAGAGATCCAAGAAATCTCCAAGTGGAACCAATTGTAAAAAGTGGAATGACACTAATCAAAACCCTAGAGATGACTCACACCCTTGCACACATCTATAAATGGATCCCTCATCTAAGAGATCTAGAGGCTGGAATATTGGGAATGGCAAGGAACTGTTGATAATTTGTAATTGAGGAAAGAGCATTGTATTGTTGGTGTGATCTTGCTATTTCATGAGGTGAAGAGGGATTGATGCTACGAGGATGATGCTAGATCAGACAACTGGGTTGTAATTATCCCTTCTATTTAATAAAGTTCTTCAAGTTTTCTTCCATATGATTATGCAATTGTGAATGCTATCATTTGTGAATGTTATTATATGTTCATTATATATCTGATTCTGTAATGTTTATGTTGTAATAGATCAAGATGCTTTGACGGTTCTTTGTTACTTTGTATATACAGGTACTGTCCAAGCGGGTTAATTACAGGGAGGAGTTGCAAGCTCTGTCAAGGGGGAGAGAGATCAAGCAAGGGATTAAGCAGAAGTTCCAAGTTGGTTCCATTATCTTTCTCTTATCTATTACACATAGAAGAAATCATTGGATTGCTTTAAACTGTTGTTTCTAGGGTAGCTGCCAAACCTAGAGGGCTAGTCATTCGACAAGACAACAGTTTTCCCAGAAACAAATTGGCGACTCCGCTGGGGAAGAACAGATGTTTGTTTGTTGTTATTTTATGTTTTATAAACTATAGATAGAGCCTGAAGTTAGCGAGGTAGCCTTCGAACTGCTCTTGCTATGCAATTGCAAAGTAGATGAATGTTGCTTCAGTCAATCTCTGGTTTAGTTTATGAATTAAACATTTTACTTACAAGCATTCTAGATGCCCTTTTGGTAGCTTAGTAACCTCTCAAGGCATTCCTCTGTACTTTTCTCTTTACTGTTCATCATAGCTCAGCTTAACTCATTGAAAACAGCTGCACATCTGAGCCAAAACCCATTTCAGTTGCGCTCCCTGGCCCATCGCACTATCTGGCACTGTAACCCAGTATGCATCACACCTCCCGAGTGTGTAAAGTGAAATGCATCCCTGTTTCTATGAAGCTCAGATGCGATGACTGACTGAACCTCTTTCCATTCGAGAAATTGGGGGTTTTTTACTATGTTTTCAGTTTTGTTTAGTTGTTTTGCTGCTTATGAACAGTGCCTCCTTACTGAAGCCTGCTTGCATCACATAGATCAGCCTCCACTAGATTATGATTAGTGAATGTTTTTCGTATTTTTTCATCATTTACAATCCTTTGTCGAAAAGTTGCTTAAATTGAACTGTCGCTTTGGTACAAAAAGTGTCGTAATTGTCATTTTGTGTCGAAAAGAGAAGTGTTGTGGATTCTTCCTTCCCTTGATAGTCGATTGAACTTTTTGTTATGTATTTGGTTTTATTTGTTTTTATTTGAAGTGTCGAAAGCATTTTTATTCAAAATTGAAAAGTGTCGTTTAGTCTTCCTTTCTCTTTTGAAGAAAAAATTGTCGAAAATGTCACTTCGAAAGAAATATTTCAGATCTTTGATATATTTAGTTTTCCTTTTTGGAATTTTTCACATTAAGGAGAAAAAAAACAAATACATGCATTTTCATTTAGCATTTTTAGCTTGTGTGCAAAAAATGATTTAGGAGAATGCACTAGTGCGTGCTCTTTGCTCTTTGTTTAAAAAAATTATAATCTTCTTTCCCTAGTAGCTAGCATTTTCGTTGCTCAAAATAAACAAAGGTTGTGTATCATTGTAGATTGCATTTTAGGAATTTGAAATCATCATCACTAGGTGAACCATTGAAAGGAAAACTTTAAACAAATAAATTTCAATGAACCTAACAACTCTTTGGAACTTAACGCAACACATCTAGAGGTCTAGTCTAGAGACGTGTTCCAGTGTCATTAAAACTAGTAACTATCATTTTCATTGAAGGTTGGGTGATTCCTCCTCCTTGATATGACAAGTGCTAACATGGATTTGTGCCCCCCATACCGTCGACTATATATTGGAAGATCACAATAGGCTTATATCCTTTATCCATAGGAAGTCGAATCTGCCACCTTATTGATCGCAATGCACTGAACATAGCATTCGGGAAGATTGATTGTCGTACATAAGTCCTTGGTAATTTCTCTTTAATTTATCACTGAGGTGTATATTGAAGTTTTGCGATTGGTTTGGTAATTCCTCTGTCTAGATTTCCAGAGAAGTCACTTTCATTCCTTTTTTACTATTTAAAATAAAAGGTCCATCTGAGCACTTGTCACTTCAGGCTCATTAAAAATCGAAGGAGACTAGAGTCATATTTAGCTTTTTCTCGACTCTTAAAAATTGAAAAAGAAAAGTTGTGTCAAAGTGTCATTAAAATTAATTGAATTCATAATAACATCATTTTCGCCTTAATTTTGAGTTGATCAAGTAATCTGCAATTGTGGAAGAAAGTCAATCAAAACCCCGTCGTTCGTAGAGACTAGCAAGTCAACCATCTTTGACTCCGGAAGCAAAGCCACTCCTTGCAAAATGGTCTCGTTTAACTAAGTCCAATTCATCTGGTTTATTTGAAACTTTTGTTTCAACATCGTCAGAGACTACAGTTACTCCGATTATTTCTGGTACATATGCCTTTACAGAAGAAGTTCTGTAGTTACAAGAGGACATTAGAATTGACCCTAGTGTAACAGTAGACACTTCTATACCTGAAATGACTCCATCTAGAGTTGATCTAGAACCCATCTCAGTTCAAACCAAGGCTACCTTTGAACTAGTAGTTGTTCAAGAACCTCCCTTTGAGACTGAACTTCACTTACCTGAACATCTGGAAGTTGAGTTTCAGAATTCAGAAGGTGTCACCCCTCCAATATCTGTCACTGCAGAAGCTATACCTTCTTCAGCTATAAAAATCTTTTACAAACCTGACGTTCTACCTCTTCCACCTAGTCTGATTGCTATAGAGGAGATAGTAGAGGATCCTCCATCTAGTACCCCATTTCATTTTGGAACTGGGATTCATTTGTATCCTTCTACTCTTGAGTTTGGTTATTTTGATCCTCCTTCATCGCAAGTTCTTGTCGAATCGCTGGGAAATCTTTTGGATAGACTAAACATGTATGAGCAACCACCAACATCTAGGAATGTGTCATCTGATGCAGCTACGACAGAACTTCTGGCTACCATTCCTACAATGTTTGCTGGTATACCATCTGTTCCAGCTAGTTATCAATCACTAGCTGGAGTCCACTCAGGGACTTCTTCGGCAACATGGTCTACTCCTATTTATTTATTTGGAGTCCCATCTAGTATTTCTTATGTTAAAACTCAGCAATTTGATCCTACATATCAGTATCAATTTGGGCAAACCAGTATCCAAACACCGATATATCCTTTAAACACTAGACTGCCGCCATATGGAGGGCAGTATGCCTTTTCATTGTTCCCTCCTGGGAAACAACCATATGACAGTTTCCAACAAAATTCAGGTCAAACTGGAATTACATCCAGTGGTTGGGTACTAATACTACCACAACAACCAAGGGTTGTATATTCAACACAACCGATCCAACATGTGTCGAATATTTCCATTACACTTGCTATTATGACTGTGTCGCAAGCACAAGCACAGCTTGTTGTGTCTCAACCTCAAGTCTCTCAGGTGGCGATACAATAGCTACTTGTCTCTACAGCTCAATCAAAACCTCAGGGTTAGTGCTTCCTTATCTGGAACGACTCAAGCTCAAATGGGTATTGTCAATCCGCATCTTGGTCAATCTTCTAGTATTGGGCAATAGAAAATGGTCCAACAACCATGGCTAGTCCAATACTAACAACCGCAATTCTAGCAAACCCAACCTCAGTTTGGGCTTGGTTTACAAGCTCAAACTAGATTTGGTCAATATCAAGCCTACTGGGGACCTAAGCAACAAGGCTTTGTAGGTCATGGACAGCCACATTTTCAAAATGGTTATCAACAACCACACTATATTGGTTATGTCCAACAACCTTATCAAAGTTACCAGCATCAGATACATTATGCTGGTATGGAAAGACCTACTGCTCAGGCAATTCCATCTTATCCTGGGTATGCTTTACCTAACCTGAATTAGCAGTTGGCTTTTGTCGCAACTCTAGACTTACCAGATTTGAACTGGCTGACAAATGATCCAATTGCATACGCCCCTTGGTGGCCAGCAATTCCTCATAAACTTCCCTCCGATATTCCTAAATTCAATGGAAATCCAGGTGAAGATCCATCGAATCACGTAATGACTTTTCATTTTTGGTGCTCATCTAACACCCTGAATGATGATTCGATTAGGCTTCACCTTTTTCAGAGAACACGCACTGGTCCAGCAGCGAAATGGTATATTGAATTGCCAAGAGCTTCTTTTGATAACTTCAACATCCTTGCCACTACTTTTCTAACCCACTTTCAGTTACCCATCAGGTACAAAATGGGAACAGAACTCCTTACCAACTTTAAACAGACCACGACCACTCACATATCTGATCATATTCATGAGTGGCGACATCATCGTCGAATGGTAAAGACGTATTTCCTAATCATCATTTAGCTGAGTGGTTTATTAAGTCCTTATTGCCATCTATCACTGAGGATGTGGCAAAATGAGGAGTTGTCACTGAAGAGAAAGTCATTGCTCCTGCCCAATATTTAGACTTGATCTATACTCAGTCTGGCACACTCTACAACAAAATTCCTGATGCTCCTAGACCAGAATTTTCCGTTCCACCTCCTCCTAAATCGAATAGGGACTCTCATGCCGATGACAGTGTGATCGGTGCCTCAAGCACGCAAAATGCAAGGGCTCCATCTGGTAAGGCTCTTGCTATTTCTAGTCAGAATGAAAATGAAAAACCTCTTGCCTCGGAGATTAATGTTTTTTCATCTGACAAGGGCAAGAATCCAAAGAAACTAGGGGGCAAGAAGAAAGGGAAAAATAATAAGAAAAAAAAGGAAAATTCCACTCCTGAAAAATCATCTAAGAACCCTACTAGGCCAAAGAAACCTCCTCATTTTCCATGTTTGATGTGTAACGAGGATAATTATATAAAATAATGTCCACATCGAGCCGAGGTTGCAAATTTTTTTTAAGGCTTCCAAACCCAGAAACTATTCTAGTTGCTATCGATCATGCTTCCACATCCTAAGTGCTTGTGCTATCCATCTCAAACAAGAAAAATGATGCTTTGATATCGACAACGAATAAAGATTATGGGAATCCATCATCGTCAAACAACCAAGCTACAGATCAACCTAGTGGTTCGACAACGACTTCGCCAGAAGTTGTTCCACCCATTCGTCCTGAATTAACTATAAAGCCACCAAAGGGAGTCGTACATAAATCGACATTTAATCCTCATGCTTGAGCTGCTCAAAATTATAATATAGTGGAGGATCTGGCTCAATTTCCATCTGCTATGTTGAAACTTGAGGTATTGCAAAATTGTCCCTCCCAAAAGCAGGCTTTGTTATCAGCAATAGGTGCGATCGATCAAGTGGATTCCAATCTTGTGGCCTTTATTCATAAAGGATATACACCTCAGTTACCAGCCCAACTCGCTTTCCTTATATAGGTAAAATCCCTCAATAAAATTGTTCATTGAACAATCATTGATGAGGGGGCATCTACCTGTATTATGTCGATGAGTTGCTGGAAAACTCTTGGTTCACCACCCTTGTCACGATCATCAAAAACATTAAAAGCATTCAATGGAAGGACATACACTCCATATGGGATTTTAAGTAACTTACAAGTTGAACTAGGGGCAAGACAGTAGAGATTGAAGTCGAGGTCATTGATGGAAACCTTGATTACAATATCTTATTTGGAAGACCCTGGATTTATGCTATGGCTGCTGTTGTGTCTACATATTTTAGAAAGATTACATTTCCCTTCCAAGGTGGAATTACAATCATTGACCAACTATCCTTTTTCCCTAACAGTTCACAAGCTACTAGAAGCATTCCATTTATCCATGGAAGTTCACAATCGCTTCAAAATGTTGGAGTAGGTCTCCTAAAAGACCCCTCCTTAATGGGTACTTTTTCCCTTCCGCCTCCATCTGGTCTTACGGAAGTAGCCATAGTGGAAACTTGTCATATGATCTCTTCTACATAATCTGAGTTTAAGAAGGACTCCGACCATTTTGATTGTGAGGATCATCGCGAAGTGTTGCCACCAAGCCCCATAGAATATTTGTAGCAATCAATATTCTGGGCTTGGGTGGCAAACCCGAATCAGCACTCGATGAGTGTCTGGGTAGATAGGTCTTTAGAATATGGTACCTCTTCCAATCCTTGGTCTCATATACATTCTACAGACAAAGGGACCATCCAATCAATAATGATAAGGGAGACGCCGTGGGAAGATCACCACCATGATTCCCACCTTCAAGATGATAATGAAGATTGTTCAAATGACCTCAATCATCCTTCAGTTTTTTATTTTTAATTAAATACTATAAATACAGTGGATTCCAAGTGAAATCTGTCCAACATTGAAGAAACTATCGCTATTAATATTTCAACCAAACCTAATGTTGTAGAGAATATTCACATTGGCAAATCTTGTTCTCCATCAGAACTAGAAATTTACTGCGCTTTTGTTCACGAATTCAGAGATGTCTTTGCATGGTCATACGAAGAAATGTCAGGCATTGATTCGAGAATTGTTGAACATAAAATGAAGATGTATCCAGATGTCAAACCAGTACAACAATAGCTTCGACCTGTTCATCCAAAAAAAGCCACTACCATTAATGCAGAGGTTGAAAAACTTTTGCATGTTGGCTTTATTTACCTTGTTCCTCTCACTGATTGGGTATCGAATATTATTCCTGTAATGAAAAAACAAGGAATGATTAGAGTGTGTGTCGATTATAGGGATGTAAATCAAGTGTGTCCAAAGGACAACTATCCTACACCCTTTATCGACCAGATTATTGATGAATGTGCCAGATGTAAAATCTTTTCATTCATGGATGGATTTTCTGGATACAATCAAATCAATATCCTCCCACAGGACCAATCAAAAACTGCATTTATATGTCCGTGGGGCACATTCACATATCGTAAATTACCTTTCGGTTTAAAGAATGCAGGGGAAACCTTTCAAAGGGCAATGAATTATGCCTTCCATGACATCAAGCACATTGTTCAACCATATCTCGATGATCTGTTGGCTCATTCGCAAAAACAAACTGATCATCCACAGCATTTGAGAGCCATATTTCTACGTTGCCAACACTACAAGATATGACTCAATCCGCACAAATGTGTGTTTTGTGTTGATTCTAGTCGATTGCTTGGTTTTGTAGATTCTAAGGATGGAATTTGACTCGACCCTTTTAACGTTCAGGCAATCCTTGACATGCCTCCACCTTCAAATTCACTTCAGATTCAGAGACTCCATGGGAAAGCTAACTTTATGAGGAGGTTCATTCCACATTATGCTGAGCTCGCTAAAGGTTAAACACGTCTTTTGAAAAAAGGAGTACCCTTCCACTGGGATCAAGTTGTGCAAGCTTCCTTTGATGCTTTAAAAGATTCCCTGATAAAAGCATCATTAATGTATGCTCCTGACTATCAAAAAGACTTTAATATGTATCTCGCCGCTGCAGATACAACCATCGCCATGGTTTTAGTGCAAGAAGATAATGGAATTGAACATCCTATATATTATTTAAGTCACAATATTAATGATACAGAAAGCAAGTACTCTTATGTTGAAAATTTGGCTTTAGCAGTTGTTCGAGCAGTACAAAGATTTCGACACTATGTTCTCTTTCGCAAAACTACCATTGTGTTAGACTGCAACCCTATGACCTACATTCTCTCGTGTCAATTACTAGGGGGCAAATATTCCAAATGGATAGTTATTTTGCATGAGTTTGATCAGGATTCACCAAATCCAAATCAAAGAAATCTCTCGTCTTTGTAGAGTTGCTTTGTGACTTTCCCTCGTCATCATATGATTTAACATCCAAAGCATCAATCATGGATGAGACTCTGTTTCTAATATCGTCAAGTGATCCGTGGTATGGGGATATACTAGTCTATCTCCAAACCCAAACTTTTAGGCCTGACACCACTCGCTCTGAACAATGATGTACTCGATACCAAGCCAAGGACTATCTGATTATTGGTGATACACTTTACCATCGTGGTGTCGATACAGTTCTACGAAGGTGCCTCATGCATGAGGAGGCCGAAAAAGTTTTGAATGATTGTCATTCAGGTGCTTGTGGGGGGCATCTATCTAGTTACGCTACTGCACAAAATATCTTATGAGCTGGTTACTTCTAGCCAACTATATTCAAAGATTGCATAATTGCAATTAGAAGTTGCCATGCTTGTCAGATTTTTGATCACAAAATAGATTACCACCTGCACCACTGCATCCAATAGTTGTCGTTAGGCCATTCGCTAAATGGGGCATTGATTTCATGACATGTAACCCCACCTTGGCTGGGGGCCATGGGTATATTATAGTCATTGTCGACTATTTTACAAAATGGGCTGAGGCGATGCCTACATTGAACAATAGTGGCAAAACAACTACTCTTTTCCTTTTCAATGATGTAGTTTCTAAATTTGTTGTACCACAGGCTATAGTCACAGATCATGGGTCACATTTTCACAATCACATGATGATCGAATTGACTACCAAATTAGGAATGTCCCATGATAGTTCTACTCCATATTATCCGCAGGCTAATGGACAAGTTGAGGAAATCAACAAAGTCCTTAAGCGCATGCTGTAGAGAATGATTGGAGTCCACAAATGGAATTGGCATTTAATCCTATACTCAGTTCTGTGGGCATATAGGACTTTGGTGAGAAATACAACCGGATTTACGCCCTTTCAGTTGGTGTATGGTCTGGAAGCAGTCTTACCAATTCAGTGTGAAATGTCATGCCTCAAGCTTGCAATTGATCTACTTCTCGAAACTTTTGAAGAAGAGGCTCATTTCTTAGAACTAATCCATCTAGATGAAACCCATCGTGATGTCGCATTGGCTAACGAAGCACATAAGAAACGTGTCAAGGCGTAATATGACAAAAATGTCAATCCTTGTGTCTTCTCAGAAGGTGACCTAGTCTTGCTTTACGATCAGGACTCTGAAAAATTAGGAGCAGGTAAATTTGAACCATTATGGATGGGCCTCTACATTGTTAAACGAGTATTGACAAAAGGAGCCTACGAGCTGGTCGATTGTGATGGGATTCCACTATCGCAACCTCAAAATGGGTTGTATCTTAAACGTTACTATGCTTGATTAAGTGTAGTAAACTCAATGTACATATGCTTTTATTTCATTTTTTAGTGTTTTCTTTTAGAAATATCATTTTGGTTAGGTAATCCACTTCACATTTGTTGCAGATGTCAGACTTTTTGGAACAGTTTGTTGGGTATGCCGATGGGGCTAGTCGTAGTACAAAGAACCTATCCTCTGCGGCCTGGGCCATTTTCGCTCCAAGCAGCGAGTTAGTGAGTTTCAGGGGGATATGTATTGGTCGATCGACGAACAACATAGCTGAGTATAGCACGTTGATTGAACTTCTCTCTAATGCCATTTCACATGGCATACACCGACTCATTGTCAGGCTAGATTCACAACTCGTCATTTTACAGCTTACTGGCATTTATTCCGTTCAGAACCCAACCTTTTATTACATGTTCCTGAGAGTTAGGATTTTGGAAAGACATTTTGATTCCATCCAATATCAACACATTTCCAGAAACTTAAACACATTGATTGATTCCTTAGAAAACTATGTGTTAAATATACATTTGCAGCATTTGTAAAGAAATCATTTCACATCAACATTTGCATCAGGATTGCATAACTTCACCAAAATAAAACTCTGAAAATCAAAAATAGATAGTTGTTTATATTTTTTACAAAAGTTTTTGTGTCTAAGACAAAATCAGTCATTTGACCAAGAAACACAAAATGAATGCAGAAAAACATTCTAGACTAGTGATGTTGGTGATTGTTGGCATTATGATACTTATGTTGTACTTGATGGCAACCCACTCATCTCAGATGATAAATTATAGTAGAGAAAATTTCACACACTTTTATGTAGAGAAAAGTTTATTTCATGTAGAGAAAATTTCACGTACTTTTATGCGGAGAAAAGTTTATTTCATGTGGAGAAAAGTTCACGCACTTTTATGCGGAGAAACGTTTATTTCATGTAGAGAAAAATTCACGTACGTTTATGCAGAGAAAATTTGATTTCATGTGGAGAAAAGTTCACGCACTTTTCTGCGGAGAAAATTTTATTTCATGTAGAGAAAAGTTCACGCACTTTTATGTGGAGAAAAGTTTATTTCATGTGGAGAAAAGTTCACGCACTTTTATGCAGAGAAAAGTTTATTTCATGTAGAAAACAATTTCACGCACTTTTATGTGGAGAAAAAGTTTATTTCATGTGGAGAAAATTTCACGCACTTTTATGTGGAGAAAAAGTTTATTTCATGTGGAGAAAAATTCATGCACTTTCATGGTTGGTTCATGGTATTGGTCCGATAGTTTTTTGATCCTATGGTTTTGGTCCATGGTATTGCATCCAAAAGTGTTGATCTCACGCACTTTCATGGTTGGTTCATGGTATTAGTCCGACATTTTTTTATCCTATGGTTTTGGTCCGTGGTATTGCATCCAAAAGTGTTGATCCCAAGTATTAGGTTCATCATATTGTGTAATTATGGTTTTGGACCATGGTATTGTGAAAGGCCTAAGACTATAAAAGAGGAAGGAGATCATTTGGCAAAGCATCATTTGAATTATTGAATATCTGATAAAGTGCTAGATCTGGAATACCGTGATTGGGTTATGGTGCAAATCTGGATCTGAGCTAAAGAGGGATCTCACCGGTTGATGGAGAACAAGATCTAAGGATAGATCGGGATCAAATGGTTTGAAATGAACTATCTCTATATATTTGATTATGCTTATTCTAGATCTATATACTGACGCTTGTAATGATCTGATCTGGGTATAACTTAAGTTTGAAATCGCTACAAGTCATGGTTGAATATTTATAGATCTGTACATGGGTTGGCTTTGGTGTAAGCGCGTATGTATGCAGGTTTGGTTCATTGTAGTAGCATATACAATTTGAGCTATGATATTTGAAGTCACAGGTGGTTCTGGTTGTTGATGGGTTATCATGACAATTTAAAGGTGTCAGTATTCTGCATATCCTGTTTGGTTGATTGTGTTTAGCTTCAGTATTGATGGATGAGAACTAATATTGGATCAGGATCATAATGAATCACATTTATGTGATCTGATGGACTAGATCTAGGTGCTAACACATATATTATCATTGTATATGTATTGATCCGATGTTTGGGTGATTCAGAAGATTGAATGATTATGTGATTCAATGATATTAATGGGTCCAGTATGAAAATTGGATGAAACATGGCCTTTCAGATTATGTGTTGTGCTTCAGGAATATCCAGACTGAAAATGTATGAAACGTGGTACCTGGAGGAGAGAAGATTGTAGTTGGCGCCTACGTACTAGTATCTTAGCTAGTACAAGAACTATGGGGGTTGTAGCTCCCTTCCAGGAGAGACTGGAGAACGAGAGAGCGTTGTAGCTCTTTGTAGGTAGAAGCCTGCGTATTAGTATAAGACTGCACCAGTACAGAAATATTGTAAGAGGATTTTCTTATTAAGAAGAAGATTGAGATGACTTGTAGGAGGTGGTTTTCTCCCACATAGGGTTTCCACCTTATATCATGGTGTTCACGTGTGTCGCTTATGTGTGATGATCTATTCTATTTTAGTGCACCTGTTTACTGTTAATATGGTTGATAATTTTCTAATGCACTCATTAAGGATCAACTAACTGAATCATAAGAAGTTGTGGAAGTAGAATATATGAATCTGAATATGGAAATGAAAAAGTTTTATTGATGTGATAATATTGATTCACCGCCCCCTCTTAGTATTATTTCCAACAATTGGTATCAGAGCAGGTCCTTTTGTAGAAGCTTGATCGCTTGAAGGAGATCCTTGGAACAATGGGAAAGAAGCTTAATAAGAAAGCATGTAAGCAGAAGAAGACATCTCAGAAGAACTATGACAGTGGGAGAATCGATTGGGGATTAGCTGTAAGAAGCTCTTCAGATTCAGAATGAGATTCAGAATCATTTCAGAATGAAGATGAACTATCAGGTATGCATTTTCTATCCTCTAATGTTCTAGCTATCTGTCCATTTGGAAAAGATGAAAGTGATAGTGAAACAACTGAATTTGCTCTTATGGGTGAACAAGAAAGATATCAAATAGAGGCAGAATTTAAAAGGCTTTCAGACAAAATCAGAGATCAACAAAATCTATTGAACAAAATGGAATGTGACTTCAAAGAAGAATCTACCAAACTAAAAGCCCAACTAGAAGAAGGAAACAAGGTAAGGAAGGTATTCAAGGACAAATATCAAAAGTTGCAGGATGAAGTAACATCATTAAGAGATGAAGTCAATGAAAGAAGCACAACCATCAAGAAATTCAGAGATAGATCCAGTTACTATGAAAATCTTGAAGTCACAATCCGCTCGCTAAAAGAAGATCTTGAAGAATCAAAGAAACAGAATAAAGATCTACTCCAAGCTATTGAAAAACAAGAAAATGAAGTCATCAGTTTAAAATCTCAGCTGGAATGTGCCTTCAGAATTCATCAAATGCAGCAGGATCTGAATGAAGAAAAAGAAAAGGAGATACTCAATCTAAGGCAACAAATGGAAGAAGGAAGAAAGTCTGAAGAAATCTGGAAGAAGCAATGTCTAGAAAAGGAGGAATAACTTCAGGTTGAGGTAAATATCTTGAAAGGTAAATTAGAAGACAAGGATAAGCTTTTACGATTTCAAGATAGTACTAAGGTCTTGGATTATATTCTTAATAGTCAAAGGTCTCCTGCTACCAAAACTGGTCTTGGTTTTCATGAATCTATTGAAGGTGAATCTAGTTCACAAAGTAAGACAAGGGACTCGACTGGAAAATCTGAAATGCTTAGTAAGGAGATGAAAGGTCAATCTCATTATCAACCAAGGAAAGAAATTCTTCAAAGAAAATCTTTTACTCCTCCTATGAATAATGTTGAATGGTATGTATGTCATAATCTTGGGCATGTTGCAGCCAGATGTAGAAGAAGGAGGTTTCAAGACCATCATGCAAAAAGATCATCTCATTCGAGGTACTTTAATGGATATTGCTTTGCTTGCAATATGTTTGGTCACAGAGTTGTTGATTGCTATAGAAGAAATATGAGACATGTAAGATGTTACACATGTAACAAGCTTGGACATATAGCTAAGGAATGAAGGAACAAAGTATGGGCACCATACCAAAAGGAGAAAACATCATCATCACACTTGAAGATGTGGAAGAAAAAAGAAGTACAATTAGAAAGAGGTAGCACAGCACAACATACAGACATAACAGAATCAGAGGGAGCTGGAAGTGTAAAACTTCAGTGTCCTAAATATCATATGCAAGTTTCTTAAAGAGAAGTCATGCATATATGCAAGTTGGTTATGGCATAGTCACATATATGATTGGTTGAGGAAAGGCAGTAGGGACAGGTTCAGTAAAAGGATCAGTTATGATTCGATTTATTTGCTCTATTTGATAATGGTTACAATTTGCTGATGATGTGTGGAAATGATGGTTAGAAGTGTTTTGTTTCTAATGATGATGTCTTGATACTTCTTGTTGATATGCATGATCAGATCTGACAGTAAACAAGATGGCACAAGTTTAGGGGGAGCATGTGCTTTTAATGCATTGTTGGCATTATAGTTAATAGTCCTTGGTGATGATGCTTATATGGATAAATGATTCATCTTGATATGATATGGTTATGAGTTGTTCAGATGATTCTTGGGGTTACATAGTTGATATTTAGATCATATTTGTGGTTGATTCTCTAATGGTGCTTACATGGTGATCTTCATAAGGATAAGGAGAAGTACATAGCTTGAATTCACATCTTCTTTACTTGATGATGTGTCACTCATATGCTATTGTCACCATATGCATAAAGATCATATGATTTTTCTTAGCACACATATGGATGAGGATTGTTGGCTGGATACATGGATGATTATTCAAAGTTGCAATGTTGGAGATATGATGATGATGACTTCGTACCTATATGATGATAGGTTGTTTCGTACATATGTTGATTGATGCAGATATTCACAATTGATGATACTTGGTCCATGCAAATCTAGCTGGCTATGGTGTTTCTCACATATGATAGAATGATTATGTATATACAGAATTCTATTCAAAAGGATGTTGATACGGACATACCTTGATGATTCATGCACTAATACAAGTTGTTGGTAACAGATGCTATGGAGCAGATCACACAGTGTCGTTGTAGATGTTTATCGTGATCTTATTTAGGTGTTTGGTCTCTGTTATAAATGTCATGTATATCATTTGATGTAAAGGTCATATCAAGACTCATGATGTACTAGTGTGTCTCTATCTATTGTAGTCATTTGATGAAATATTTCAGTCATATCAAGTTCATGTAACGGCCTATGTTGGTTTCCCCACTATGCCTGGGATGAATGATGTAATGTACTTGGTTTTCATTTTCTGGTATATCCCCACTTGGTTGGGAGATGGATGTATGTATGAGTATTTAGTGCTAGGAAGGTCACGTATGATGTGTAGAGTCATGTTCTTGTAGAACACCTTTTTGCAGATCTTGCTTACAGACAGGGGGAGCATGAACAACACAATTCAGCAAGAGCGGAGCTTTCAACATGTAGCATGGACAGATTGGTACACCGTGGCATATACAAAGGGGGAGCTCATGCAGAGATTTCAGCAGGTACTAAGGGGGAGTATGGACAACGGAATGTTTATCTAGGAAAGAGAATATCTTGGTTCGCCCTTTGCCCTTGGTGTCAAAGGGGGAGAGTGATTTGGTGTTGTTACCATCAAGTCCAAAGGGGAAGATTGTTGGCATTATGATGCATGTGTTGTACTTGATGGCAACCCACTCATAGAATCATCCCACTTAGTTATAACTAGATGAATATTCAAGAAGAAATATCAGATGTGACTGAATTCCTGGGGTGCAGGACAACTCAAAGGAACCAGATGATAGTTTTACATGTGATAAGTTAGCCTTGCCATCAAGTCCAAAGGGGGAGATTGTTGGCATATTAAGACAAGTGTTATCCTTGATGGCAAATCACTCAGATGATAAATTATAGTGCAACAAAGTTCACACACTTTCATGAAGATAAAAGTTTCTTTCATGTACAGAAAAGTTCACGGACTTTCATGTAGAGAAAATTTTATTTCAAGTGCAGAAAATTTCATGGAATTTTATGCAGAGAAAAGTTTATGTAGAGAAAAGTTCACGAACTTTTATGCAGAGAAAAGTTTATTTTATGTGGAGAAAAGTTCACGGAATTTTATGCAGAGAAAAGTTTATTTCATGTAGAGAAAAGTTCATGGAATTTTATGCAGAGAAAAGTTTATTTCATGTAGAGAAAAGTTCACAGACTTTTATGCGGAGACAAGTTTATTTCATGTGGAGAAACGTTCACGGAATTTTATGCAAAGAAAAGTTTATTTCATGTAAAGAAAAGTTCACAGAATTTTATGTAGAGAAAAATTTATTTCATGTGGAGAAACGTTCAAGCACTTTCATGGTTGGTTCATGGTATTAGTATGACAGTTTTTGATCCTATGGTTTTGGTCCATGGTATTGCATCCAAAAGTGTTGATCTCACACACTTTCATGGTTGGTTCATGGTATTAGTCCGACAGTTTTTGATCCTATGGTTTTGGTTCGTGGTATTGCATCCAAAAGTGTTGATCCCAAGTATTGGGTCCGTGGTATTGTGTTAATATGGTTTTGGACTGTGGTATTGTGAAAGGCCTAAGACTAAAAAAGAGGAAGGAGATCGTTTGGCAAATCATCATCTGAATTATTGAATATCTGATAAAGTGCTAGATCTGGAATACTGTGATTGGGTTATGGTGCAGATATGGATCTGAGCTAAAGAGGGATCTCACCGGTTGATGGAGAACAATATCTAAGGAGAGATCGGGATCAAATGGTTTGAAATGAACTATCTCTATATATTTGATTATGCTTATTCTAGATCTGTATACTGATGCTTGTAATGATCTGATCTAGGTCTAACTTAAGTTTGAAATCGCTGCAAGTCATGTTTGAATATTTATAGATCTATACGTGGGTTGGCTTTGGTGTAAGCGCGTATGTATGTAGGTTTGGTTCATTGTAGTAGCGTATACAATTTGAGCTATGATATTTGAAGTCACAGGTGGTTCTGGTTGTTGATGGGTTCTGATGACAGTTTAAAGGTGTCAGAATTCTGCATATCCTGTTTGGTTGATTGTGTTTAGCTTCAATATTGATGGATGAGAACTAATATTGGATTAGGATCATAATGACTCATATTTATGTGATCTGATGGACTAGATCTGGGTGCTAACACATATATTATCCTTGTATATATATTGATCTAGTGTTTGAGTGATTCAGAAGATTGATTGATTATGTGCTTCAATGGTATTAATGGGTCCAGTATGAAAATTCGAGGAAACGTGGCCTTTCAGTTTATTTGTTGTGCTTCAGGAGTATCTAGTCTGAAAATGTATGAAACGTGGTACGTGGAGGAGAGAAGATTGTAGGCAGGTGCCTACGTACTAGTATCTTAGCTAGTACAAGAACTATGGGGGTTGTAGCTCCCTTCCAGGAGAGACTGGAGAACAAGAGAGGGTTGTAGCTCTCTGCAGGTAGAAGCTTGTGTACTGGTATAAGACTGCATCAGTACAGAAATATTGTAAATGGATTTTCTTATTAAGAAGAAGATTGAGATGACTTGCAGCAGGTGGCTTTATCCCACATTGGATTTCCACCTTATATCATGGTGTTCATGTGTTTGGCTTATGTGTGATGATCTGTTCTATTTTAGTGCACCTGTTTACTGTTAATATGGTTTATAATGTTCTAATGAACTCATTAAGGATCAACTAACTGAATCATAAGAAGTTGTCGAAGTAGCATATATGAATCTGAATATGGAAATGAAAAAGTTTTATTGATGTGATAATACTGATTCAACCCCCCCCCTCTCAGTATTACTTCCAACAGATACGAGTATCTCAGATTAAAAAAAAAAAGAGGAAAGACGAGGTTTGAAATGAGAATTTTGTGCTGAGATGTAACGTGGTTTTCTGGAGCTAAGTCTGGTTTGGACGAGATAGTTGTAATAAGAGAGACTATAGTCTCAGAAATACAGTTCCTGCATGTGATGAATAGCTCGGGGGGAGACAAGCTGGTTAAGGCAGTCTCACAGTTGGGAGGAAAAAGCAGCAAAAGTTAAGGTTTGGTAGTAGACCTTTGCAAGCATTCAGATCAGTAAAATCTTCCGTTGTATAGGTAAAACAATTTTTATATTATTGCAGGATTCTATGTTGTATTAAACACATAGCTTACTCTAGACAATAATGAGAAAATTCGTATTGTTCTATTTTAAAAAAAAAGCTACAAACTATTAATGAGAATAATTCCTTATTGTTCTGTTCGAGAATAGAAAGCACAAAATGTTAACGGGGAAATTCCTTACTGTTCTATACAAGAAAAGAAGGCATAAATGGTTGTATTTAATATTATGTTTTAGCAATATAGGAAAACGACAATTAACAACTCTCATTCTTGAAAGAAGGCTATTCTGACCCTACTATTTTTCTTATAGGAAAAGAATAAAATTTCCTTGATTAATGCTGCCATGGTAGGATAGCGAATTACGAAATAGGATTTCCACACAAACAAGAAATGCCATGATCATATTATTAAAGAGAGTCAATAGCACAACATGAACTAAGTATTACAATTACGATTAGAAAATTACAACAACATAATTTTGGAATACAAACGTAGTTCCAAACCAGAAAAGGTTCAAGACTCCAATGGCCATCCCAAATACAAGTATACAGTCGCTTAAGGGTTTACATACCAATACAAGAACCAGGTATAACACACTGTTATGCAAATATAAAAGAGATTAACTATGAATTTGGCCATAAAGACTCTTAACCATAAAATTTACCAGAGGAAAGAAAATCTGAAATAGACTATGAAACGTTTAAGGATAATCTAGAAAAGACAAAAGTAACAATTAAATATGAATCAAAATTTATATACAACCAGATTCGAGAGGGCTCGTCACAATGGACTAAACCTTGCCTCTCCTCAACATCAGTTCTATGACAGGATGAAGGAAAACAAGCATTGACCTTGGCTTGAGCAACCAACCCAATGGTCTCCCTTTTAGAACAATTAACCAGGTTATGTCGAGACAAGCCGACAAATTCTTACGGTATAAGACCAAGTTCTTGTAAAACCCAAAATAAGTACATTAACATCATTGAGACCAAATAACAACCTTAATGAGATTTTAAACTACTATAACAAACCTCCTATAACATTCAAAACGTGGAGAAATGCCTCTCGTCTAAGCACAGTACCCATTGGCTAGGCATGACATCTTTCCTCCAAGATTTTCCTACAAAATCTTGGGCTCGAACCCTAGCCTCTATTCCCCATTCACAATAAAACCCTCCAATATTGCATGGGCATAAAAATCACAGAGTTATAAACCGACAAACATTTAAGAATTAAGAAGTAAAACCATAAACCCAATGATTATGCTAAAACTCTTTACCTGAGAAGCAATAGGGCTCAAAGATGCCTCCTCGAAGTTGAGCATCGAACAAAGAAGCTGGAAGCCTAACGTGGACAGATCCAATGGAATTAGAAGCATTAGCCTGAAAGGAAGGCCAAAAAATGACGCACAAAACAACCATGTCGGGGAAAGAAAGATAGAGTAATGATTGCCGATCTCACCTGTGTAGGAGAAATCAAAACCCAGGACAGAGAAATGTTGAGGAGATAAGACCACGACGAAGGCATAGGTGAACTCATTTAACCTCCACTGCCCGATGCAAAGCGAGCAAGGCAACCATGGATGATTAGAAATTACTGAGGTTACGAGGGCCAACTGGAGTGCAACAGAAGACTCCAGACTCATAACGCCAACTGGAGTGCAACAAAAGACTCCAGACTCATAACACTGCCAAGCCTAGGCAATCATGTCGCTTGGAAAATTAAATGCAGTAGTAAAATAGTCCGTTGGGAAATTTAAAACACTGAAGGTTAACGTTAAGGCGGTAAACTGCCTTACTATACAGCTCAATATGGATAGATAATGTTTGTAATAACATAATGATTCATAATAAAACAATCTCACTACTTATGGTTAATATTACAATGTAATGGTAAAAGGTAAAGTTAGACCACTAAATGGACATGTTGACATTTGATCTTGTTACTACTAACAAGAATGACATTTGTCACATAAAGTTTTATTGTTTTTACTATTCTTAAATGCTTATGTTACATGGGTGTGTGACACAAAACCACCACCCTTGCTTCAAGCGAGAATGGCATAATGATGTCCATTATTGGTTAGAACATTGTTGAATTAAGAAGAGAGGATCAAATTATATAATTAAAACAATATTAAAATATTAGTATATCAAAGGATCAAATTGTATAATTAAAACAATATTAAATATTAGTACATAAAAAATTATATTCCAAAATATTTTGTGGAGGTTAAGTCTTTTCCATCAACCTAATAGTTATTAACTGATAGGGGTGTGTATTTTAGAGTAGAGCTTAGCTAATTTTAATTTAATTATGAATAATAATAAGGGAGATGGTAGAGATTTAACCTTCATGGAATATTTCAAAATATTATTAGTAGTAGCTATGTTTTTTATACCATTTTAATTGTATTTATTAATTAAAAAAAATATCATATGAACACATGTCATGCAAATATGAGTTATGATTTTTTCGGTACGTGATTAGCAAGCCATAATATTGGGCCATGGTATTGTAAGAAGAATTATTTACAAGTTAAAAACCTCCACGCTAAAGGAGGCTGAATTTCAATATTTAGGTTCTTTAAGTGTTTATATGGTTAAGTGGTACATCAATTATTTTTATAATAATAATAATAATAATAATAAAGCCATAATTTAGTTAATTTTAATCTTGGAAATGTATAAAGTTAATTGTTTTGATCTCTGTTGGTGTTTACTAGTGTCGTAATTTATATGGTTAATTAAATTAAATGTCTGGAAGCCTTATTCCAAAATAGACATGATTATCAACATAATTATAATATTTTTAACATCCAGGAAAAAAGTAATAAAATGTTAATTTTGCAATTTTATTAAAATATATTATATTATTTTCATTGTTTTAAATTTTAGAATCCAAAATTAAAAAATATAAATTAATATACGAAAAATATAATATTTAAATGTGTGAATAAATTTAAATAAAATTAATTATATATATATGTTATATCCTTTATGAAAATATGTATTTTATTCCATGTAATAAATTTAATTATATCTCTATTTAATAAATTAAATATTTAAATATTTAGATTGTACTTGAATAACATTAAATTAATTAATTTAGTGGGATGATCGTAGAAAATTAATTATTCACATCCAACCAGCAATCAAATCTCAAAAATTTATTTCGAATAACGATTGGGATAGTATTAGTTATTAATATAATGATGTAGTGATTGATATTGGATCTTAATAACCATATTATATTTGATCAATATTAATAACAAAAGAAAATTATAATTTGTTTTAAATAATTTATTTTTTTAAGTAAAAATATTAGAATAATGTTTATTTTATAATGGTTATGTATCAATTTTATTTTAAATATTAAATGATTTACTTTTTTTTTAGTATTAATGGTAAAAACATTCGTATAATAATTTTTTTATATATATTTAAAATGTGTTGTTTTAAACTTTATATTAAAAATCAAAAGAATTAGTTTATGGGTTTTGAATAAACTGTGATTGGGTGTTGGTGCTTTGTTAAGCTATTTTTTGATGTGAAGTTATTTATTCAATTCTCCACCCGCTATATTAGACATAGGAAAATATAGTCATAACAAATTTTTAAAGAAATATATCAAAAGAATTATACCACTTTATGTGATATTCAAAACCAAATTTATTATCACTTTAATTTATTTATAACCCTTTTTTAATAATTTAATAATAATCTAATTTTTTCAATAACATTAAATTTTGATGTTTGAGTAAATTTATTTGTTTTTGTAATAATTGTATGGCTTATATCCATTATTTTCCATCATACCTTTCTATATATTATATAGATCATATATTTCCGTATATATCATATACTCAAATCTAAGTCTGAAATGAATTGCATCTCTATGTATAATATATTTAAATCTAAGTAAGAAAGGAATTACATTTCTTTTGGAAATCAACCTACTTTTAAAATGTTTGATTTTTAATTATTGGAATATATGATTTTAAATTATCTAGATAGGAGTATTTATTTTGAGATAGAGCTTTACTTTGTCAAAATTTAACTTCTATCTAATATTATAAAACGTTCTTAATCATATATCAAAGATTGAGATTTATCTAAAAAATAATTAGGCATTTTCTTCATCTTTCAATTAATTACTATTTAAAAAAATTAATTTTTTAATAAAAATGTGTCAATTAAATATAAGTCACTGTGTTTTACATGTAATATTATTAATCTATAATATTAAAACATAAAATTTTAACAAAATCTATTTACTATTCTTTTCTGTTTAATAATAATAGAACTCAAGCAACGTTGTTAAATATAGCGGTTGAAATGTTCGAAACTCAGTAACCAAATTGATGCTGGCTGCCAAACACATCAATTGCCACAAACGACAATAATTCATTTATATTTTGCAGTCTTTACATGGAGAGAGTAACTATTCCAACAAAGAGAATATCATCCGCATAGTCCTACGTAAACCTGCACTGGCTTTCTAATTTAGTCAGGCGATATTATAGTTCGATACAACTAGCCCTATTGAATTTAGTATCCTCCCCCGGGAGGTCCTCCATTATTGCCGCCATTTCAGCTCCGTAGGCAGAGCCAGAGCCAGACCCGGAGCCGTAGCCCGAACCACGGCCGGAGCTGCTTCCGTGGCCACCGCCGCTGCCGGAACCACTTCCGTAACAACTGCCCGAACCAGAACCGCGTCCGTAACCGCTGTCCTACCGCAGCCGGCGCCGTCACTGCCCGAACCAGAACAGCTTCCGTAACAGCTGGCCTACCGCAGCAGGCGCCGTCACTGCCCAAACCAGAACCGCGTCCGTAACCACTGCCCGTAGCGGAGCACGCGCCGTAGCCGTTGCCATTGCCCGTTCCCGTCTCACTCCCCGAGCCTGCTCCATAGCAGCTTCCTGAACCACAAGCTCGGCCGCCTGCGTTACCTGCCCCGGAGCCTGCATAAGAACCGGCACCTGAACCAGCCGCTGAACCGGAACCTGAGCCAGCGCCGGAGCCGGAGCCTGAACCTGAACCGGACCCACAGCCACAGCCAGAGGCCGAACCTTACCCACTCCCGCTGCTGCCGAAGCCCAGGCCCGCTCCGAGTCCTACAACAAAACCCAAACCTCCGCTGAGGTCCTAGCCCAGGTTGCTTCGTGCAACACGGCTATCGACAATAGCACAAGCAAACATAGGAACGGCCATGCAGGCGACAAAGAAAGAGTTTGTGGATCGACATTGATTGGCAAATCCACTGCCGCTTTCCTTGCTTATAAATTCCTTGTGAGTGCAATCGAATGACTAAAGCGAATATAGTACCAGTCGAATCCCGGATGCCAAACCTGCAATGAGCAAGACTCTTTTATGAAGTGGCCGGAGCCATAAACAAATCATTTTTGATACGTGGCAACTTCGGCAAATGTAATTTGGTGGGCTGCACTATGTTGGGTATTTTTGAAATGGAATGGGATGGGAAAATACCAAAACCATCAAAATATAAAACACAGAGGCAATGCTCTGTTTCCTTTGCTCTACTCCAGGATCTTTACCCTTAAAAAAATTCACTGAACAGAGTAATGCACCACCATAAAAGGTTTCCATTCATTAAAATAAATTCACAGTTACACATTCATCCTCTTTGCTGAGAGGGATTTACCAAAAACAAGATTAAACCAAA
>APFE030440680.1:96876-129642 GCA_000404065.3 Pinus taeda | reverse complement strand
GCATGTATAAATATGTATTGTAAAATTGAAAGGAATATAATGAAAAATCAAGCTAGTAGTCCCGGTTTTGGGATCCAAGGGAAAATCTCTGTGCATATGTGTTTTATGTGTTATGCTCTCGCATTGTTTATTTTATTTGTTTTAGAATTCGTATGCAGGTAATTTCTATACAGGGTTAAAACCTACATGTAGTAACCTGTAAATCCTAGAAAAATTCTAACATCCATTTGACAACTTGGAATTGATAACCTAGAGATGACTTCAACTTTAGATTTGTCAACTTGAATCCCATCTCCTGAAATGTGATGTCCTAAAACAATACCTTCTATAAACATCATAAAGCGTTTTTCATGGCTTAGTGAAAGGTTTGTTTCTTTACATATTTTAAGGACTTTTTCCAAATTTTCCAAAGCTTCTTCAAATGTATTACCATAGACTGTAAAAGCATCCATATATACCTCTACACAATCATCTATTAGATCAGAAAAAATTCCTAGTACTTCTCTTTGGAATGTTGTAGGTGCATTACATAACCCAAAAGGAAGCACTCGGTAGGCAAAAGTTCCCCATGGACAAGTAAATGTGGTTTTATCCTGATCCTCAGGTGCTACCTGTATTTGATTATAACCACTAAAACCATCCAAGAATGAGAAATTCTTTTTACCTGCTAATGTATCTAACACTTGATCTATGAAGGGCAAAGGAAAATGATCTTTCAAGGTTGCTTTATTCAATTCTCGGTAATCAATGCACACCCTCCATTTACCGTTCTTTTTAGGCACAATTACTAAAGGAGAAACCCATTGGCTATCTAAAATTGGGTAGATGAAGTTTACATTGAGTAATTTTTGGATCTCTTCTTGCAAAATTTCCCTAAGATTTGGATTTATTCTTCTTTGAGGTTGTCTGATTGGTCTACTGTTTTCCTCAATATAGATATAATGGATACAAGTCTTAGGATCAATACCTTTCATGTTGGTGTACTCCCATGCAAATGCAGCAGAATGTTTTTGTAATATTTTGTTTAGCCTTTCTCGTTGTAGTTTCTCCAAGTTTTTGTTTATGTTCAATGTCCTACTTGGAAAAATTTCAATTGTAGAGCTACCAAACTCTTCCATAGAATAGAGAGACATCTGCCTAGATGACAAGTATTGAACACTAGATTTTTCTTGGAATTGTGCATGATCATATTCTGAAGATGTTTCAAAATTTTCAAATGTGTTCAAAATTTGACTATCTTCACTAATTTCTGACATAGTAAAGAGAGGTTGAATATCATCTTCTTCATCAATCCATTCCTTATCATCTATTTATGTGATTGCTTTTTTTGGAGGATACAAGTTAAATTTCTTTGTTGAATTACCATCAGAAATATGCATGTCACCAGATCTACAACTAATAAAAGCATCGGCTATGGCTAGCCAAGGTCTTCCTAATATGAGTGGGTGTCCTCCTAGATCATTCTTGGGAGTTAAAATCATGAAATCAATAGGATATTCCCAAGAATCTATGGAGACTAGAATGTCTTCTAGCACACCATCTGGTTTGATTACTGGTCTATCTGCAAGTTGTAGCAAGGTAGGTGTGTAAAGAAGATTAGGAAGTTTAAGATGCTCCATAGTTTGTCTACTCATAATGTTTATTGTTGCCCTTAAGTCAATCAATGTGTTTGGAATTTCAACCCATTTATATGTGTCTTGACAATTGGACTTCCTGGATCCACATATTTCTACATGGAAATCTTTCCTATCATGATATCTGCCATCTTTCCTACCAGGTGAATTCTTTTTTTCTATCTTGGTTTTCTTCCTGGTCTTTTGATGCTCAACTCCTTTATTGTCTTAGGTAGAATAGGAATTTCTCTAATGGCTTGTAACAAAGGAATTTTGATACAAACATTCTTCAATTCATCTAGAAAATCATAATTGGGCAACAAGATCTATTTTTCTACCCCTTTATTAGTTTGTAATATCTCAGGAAAAGGAGAAGTAGAAGTAGATGTTGGTTGCTCAATGATAAGAGTTGTATTTATTGATTCTTTTTGTTTTTCTTTTTCAATGTTTTGGTTTTGGAGGGATGTTCCCTCAAAATTTTTATTGACTTTTAGAGAGTCTTCCTCAGAGTTATCTTGTTCTTGAATGACTATAGAAGGTTTTTCCTTTTCTAATATCCTACCATATCTAAGCTGAACATCATTAACATCTAGAGGAGTAATCATGTAAGTTGGAAATTGTTGTCCTTCTAGCATGTAAGCATTTTGAAGGTTTTTATTATTGGGGTTTCGCAATGGTTTGGTAGGTAACTAATTTGTTTTTTGTTGAAATGGAAGTAAGAGTTGAGGATTTTGACTTTTTTGTGGAGGTTGTTGTGGAAATGGTAATGAAAGTTGAGGGTTTTGATTTGGAAGTTGTGGTTGCTGATTTTGCTACTGATTTTGTGGGGGAAGGATAACTCTGATAGGATGGAGGATATTGATAATATTGAGCAAATCTCCCATAAGGATTTTTTAACCCTTGTGCCCACGGTTGAGATTGATACTGAGATTGAGGTTGAGGCCAAGGTTTCTTCCAAGAATTCCAATTTGGTGGGGGTTGAAAATACATTGGATTGTTAATCCTTGATTTGCTAGCCCCTGCCAAGATCTTCTTGCAACAAAACAAATAGGTTCTACAGGATTTGGGACTTTTTCCTCTTGAAAGACAACCTTAAGACCTAGGATTGAAGGACAACCCTTGGTCTCATGACTTTCTGAACAAATCATACAAGTTTCTACAATTTTTGCATCTAAAGGACATTCCCTTAGAGCATGTTTCTTTCTGCATTTTGGACAAAATATGGCTAAAGCATCAGCCTCTGTTTTCTTCTTGTTTTGAATTTTAAGGCTGTCTAGTTGCTCACTAAGGCTCCCTAAAATGTTAGTTTTAAAATCATCAAGCATATTTCCATTTCTACCCTACTTACAAATCCAGTTGCAGATTTGTTTGCTCTAACAAGAGAAGGATCTCTCGGTCCTTTCTCGGTTTTAGATTTCCCTCTTGAGATATGAACACATAGTTCTGTTATGTCGCTCAATGGAAGTTGAGAGATATCTCCCTTCCCCATTATGTTAAGGATATCTATCCATTCATCTCTAATGGCCTTTAACAAAGAACTTTCAAAGTTTCTTCATCTAGATTGTTCATTTTTTTCTCTTTTCAAATTATAGTTGAATCTGTCAAGCAAATCCTCTAAGTTTTCATATTCCTTTTCTATCATTTTGAACACCTCATCTTTATGATTTGTAGGCATACAATAATCCAAGAATCCATCCAAAAATTCTTGTTTCATGTCATTCCAAGTTCTAATGGATTGAGTGACTAACCCCATAGACCATTTGAAAGTAGCCCATTTTAGTGTTGAAGGGAACAATTTGAGTTTTTGAGAGTCTTCTAGATAGTCATAGGTTCTGCATAAGACTTCAAACTCAAACAAAAATGTTTTAGGATCCTCACTTCTCAACCCATACAAGTTTGGGAGGACAAATGATGAAATGTTTTTCATTGTGCTATGTGTTTCCTCATCCACCATAGGGAATCCAAATGAGTTATCTACTTCCCTATTTCCTCTGCCTTCTCCATTATTACCTCTACCTCCTCCATTGTTTCTTCTACCTCTCCCTCTACCCCACCCCCCCCTCCAAACAGTGAGAATTCTCCATCTTGCTCTTCTTCTACCATTATAGTTTCCTCAGAATTAGTATAGGGCTCAACCTACAAGGTTATTCCCTCTTCCTCTGGTTCTTATATCAATGGACTATGAGAGGGAGTTCCTATTTTTTCTTCCTCTCTAGGCATTCCTAGTTCTTCAACTATAATAGGCTCTCCTGTGGAGGTGAAAAAGGTCTTCTCTCCTAGGATTGTTTTGGTGGATGATGTAGGAGAATATTCTAATTGAGTTTCTACTCCTTGAATTCCAGGAATCCTATGGTTGGGAGTATGAGTCTGGGATGAAGGTGTGTCTTTTCTAATTCTTGGTGGAGTAGGTGGAGTTGTGGGAATTGCACTTCTACCCCTAGCTATAAATATACCCCTGGAATCTCTTTCTCTATGCATGTCATTGTCTTGTTTTGTTGTTTTTGATTTTTTTTATGAATGTAAGAGATAAGGATACCTAGTTACACTTCCCCAGCAACGGTGCCAAAATGTTTGGTCAATTTAGTGTCCTAAATTGCTCTACATAAATTATCAATCTGGGTATCGTAAACTGATGAAGTGTAGTGCATTATATGTGCTAGATGACCCTTCCTACTTCAGTGTTTTTGAATTTTAAGTTGTTTTGGGGTTTTGATCTTTTAATTCCTAACAAAATCTTAAATCTACTGCTGCTAAGAAAATGAAATGAGAGCTAAAAGTGCTTTAAGCCCGATTTGGAAGTAAAGTTTTAACCAAGAAAAAGAAAACAAAGTTTCTCTTCTTGCTATTATGATTGTTTCGAAAACATAGACTGAGAGGACTTAATACTACTATCTAATCAATTACAAAACCAAAGCTTAAATGAGATATTAAAACTGAAAATGAGATTGCAGCTATCTATGATGAACGAAAAATGAAATACTGAAAATAAGATTACAATTATTGTCTAATTTATTGCAGAATCAAAACTTAATGAACAACTGAAAATGGAATTGCAACTAAATGAAAAAATATGATTGAAAATGAAATTGCAACTAATCTATCATAAAAACTAAATGAAGTGTTTTGTCACTCTACTACACAATTTTGGGAGAACTACCTCCTTGTGATATCATTTTGAGGGATTCAATACTTCATTATTCTAAAACTAAAAATGAAATTGCAAAAAAATTAAATGAAAGACTAAGACTGAAAGTGAAATTGCAACTAATCTACTATAACAACTAAATGAAGTGTTTTATCACTCTGCTACAAAATTTGGGAGAACTACCTCCTTGTGATAGCATTTTGAGGGACTACATACTTCATTGTTCTAAGAAAAAGTAAACATAAAAATGCAAAGAAAGATTCATTCATAAATGTAATATTTCACCACTAAGGTTTAAGATGAACCATCAACTGAAAGGGCTTTCGGAAACATTCACTTACAACATGAGTTATTAAACTAACAACAAAATGGCACTGATCAGTTAGATTCAAAATCTAAATACTAATGAATAGTAAATGAAAGGAACTAGACTAATGATTAGCAAATCTAAATTACTCTATGCTACTGACATCAACTTCAAGCTACTGATAAGAAACTAGAAAGTAGTGAAACAAAAGAGCTATTTTCTGCTAATAAGAAAATGACACAAGATGCATTATGAACAGAGTTAGAAAATGGTTATAAACATAATGGAAAAAAACACAGTGAATTTACAGTTGAGTATGAAAGACAAAACAAAAATAAAATGTAACCTTGACCAACACGAGGGCCCTCTGCAAAGGTCTTAGATTATCAGCGCTTAATCAACACTCCAACAATACTTCAGGTATCCATTGAAATAGAGTCTTTATATTAAAATAGAGAATGATTTCTTCAAACTACAAAGCGGAAATCCGAACTTAATACATAAGCAAAAATTGAACTTGTTCTGCGTTCTTCACACCGATATTTATAGGGGAATTATACAACTATTTTAAAGAGAGAAATAAGCTACAACAAAACACGTATATAGGCAAGTATGTGGAATTCTTGTCCCTGGTTGCTTGGAAACATAAATATTATGGTAATGGCTATTGGATTCCATTTGCGCAGGTGTCAGATGAATTCCATGGCCACAGGAAACTGCTTTGGATCCCATCACTGAGAAACGTGTGCAAAATAGAGTCTTGTTTTCCATAGGTTTCTATGTTTGACTTTCCCTTTGACCAGAGTCTTCCTCATCGATCTAGGCTAGATGAATAGGATACGATCCATGCCCTGATGTTTTCCAAGCTACCCATGTAGTCCTTTTCCCCTCTCGACACCTGGAACCTACAAAAACATGCAAGTAGCTGCAGAACAGCCGATTAGCTGCAGAATGTGGCTATGTTCCATAGCTAAAAGACAAAAACTTATTCAAATAGCAAACATAAGATTATAACATGTAAATCACTAAAATATACTCCTTGAGGCAACGTGTAATGGTTTTTGATGATAAGGATGCATTTTTCATAGAAAAATAGAGAAGGAAGGATGAGAAAAGTAGCTAAGGGAAAGATAGTTTTGGAACTCAACAGGTATGTCCTAAAAGAAAAATCAAAGGACAAAAAGAATAAAAAAGGTCAAAAAAATATGAAAAATATGAACCCCAAGAAAAGGAAAAAGGCCATGAAAGTGAGCAAGCCAAAATTCTACTACTATTTACATTTTATGCATAATAAATGATTGTGTGCAACTTGTTATTCATGCCACAATCCATGATAGTCAAAATGTTTAAACATGACTATTTCATGTTTTTAGTTTCATGTCTATAGATAGAGAATATAAATTTGGCCAAACAGTGTAACCTTGGCAGATAATTAGATAGGTAGAGTAAATAAAAGGAGCTCAACTATTTAACCTAAGCCCTTGGATGTAATAAGGTTAGAATTAGTTAGTTTACTATTGTAAAGGAAAAGAAAAAGTATTTGATAATGGTTTGCTAGCTCAAATGCACCCTAATAAAAAGAACTAAAAATAGAAGGATGAGTAGATGGGTAAGTAGAATAAAGGTTGTAGAAGTGTGATGATTGGTTAAACAAAAAGCATATTTATCATTCTCATCATAAAAGTTCCAGATATGAATGAACAATCAAGCATGAAAATGATTTACAAAGTTTATTAATTAACTTCCCTCATTCATTTCACCCCTTTACTTTACTAATTTTCCATAAATAAAGTTCAAAGTACTAAAAACCTTTAAGTCAAAGAGGCTCAGAGCATTTCTTTGACTTTTGGAGGGACTGGACCCTCGGCTCAATGATTTATGGATATCAAATATTAAATTCCCCTCATAAAAACTCATCCCCCCTCATTTCCCTAATAAAACCCCTTTTCCTAAGGTTAAAACACTATTTTCCTAGGGAAAGTAATCAACCCCATGGAAAACCCCTTTTTCCCAAAAACTCAACAAAACACATTACCCCAAGTATTAATGTTAATATGTGAAAACATCAAATTCACAAAAGGAGCATTTACTTATTGATTTTTCCCTTTCTGCTCATCTTTCCATATTAATTACTAATTTTATTAAATCCCAAATGAAAAACCCATTTCCTTGTGTGTGTGTGTCTATATATATATATATATATATATCCTACATACTAATTAACCGTACCCCTTAGCTTAAATATAAACTATAATATATAATCACCCCAACCAAAATCTCTAATTGATTGATCTGCAATCAAAATAAATAAAGCGCCATTTAAAACCCTCCATTAATCACCCTAATGGCCTAATCACTCCTTAAGCCATCATTAACCATGATACTGCCACACTTAAGCACTCACCGGGCCCCCCCCCACTAGCCTCCGTGTAGCTTCCCCACCATGCGATCACTTCCCTCCACATCCGACAGCCCTTATTCATATTAGGCCAACCCATCCGCTAAATGATACTTGCCCGATAAAGTGGTTTGTCCACCAGACCTCGATGCTACATGTCAGCCAATGAGTGGAATCGGGCCCTCCATCTTGTATTAATGTCTTATGCAACCTCATCGCCATTTCCAACACTTCGGTCTGGATAGAAAGTTTTTGTTACGACAATGCCATCCTTAGGTGTGGTGTCAGAGATGCCACAAACTAGGCGTGATGCTACACATCCGTGAGGCCGCTGATCCAGATCCTAGGGGGTCTCGCATGGAAGCATTGCGATCTCTTTAAATTTGATGATTAACAGTGTCTCTGATTTCGACCAGCTAAATTCTCTATTCAACGCATTCTGGATCTCTGCTATTCCTGCATTTTGGTGATCATTGGAGTGCTTGATATACCATGTCAAGGCGCGATCCTGCAGCGTGCTCACCAATGTAGCTGTCTTAATGTTGTCGTCTGTGACCCCTTGTGCTTCCCACATTGCTCTTACCACAAACCAGAATGGGTCCAGATCCTCATTCCCTACTCCTTTGAATATGGGTAGCTTGATTGCGCTTGCCATGCTGAACTGCGGGTTTGACGGAGGTGCAGTGGGTGGATATGGAGGTGAAGGAGGTGAAGTGGGTGGTGGCGTAAGTGGAGGTGGTAACTGCGGAATGCGTTGCTTTATCAAACTGATTGAACTTCTTAGAGAGGCCTAAGTGAGCTCTTCCTTGCTCTCTCGTGAAGGTGAAATTAAAGGACTATTTCCTAATCCCTCGCTACCTTTGTAGATATTTCTGCTCCGCATCATTCCAAACATTAATGTATTCGAATAACCCATTTTTCACATAACAGCATCTTAATCCAGGTATTCAAAGATTTAATGTACTTACCTCACAGACCCTTGAGAAAACATCGTTCTGCTTTGTTGTAGCTCACAGTTGTGTCTATCGTGAACTCAGTGATAAATCCCCCTATTATCTGGTCAAGCTAATGGTCCATAGCTCACGTAATCTTATCTTCTGATGCCTCTAATCTACGCACTAATTCCGAAGTCCACACTATTGGTTGGTCGAGCTTACACCTTCTCTGGTTGTAGGCTAACCTTGCGATCCACTTGTATAGTTCAAAAGGAAATGATGCAAAGAAGATCTCATGGATTTCTGTATACACGTAGCGATCTAGCCACCTTTTCTTAGATACCTATTGAGTTCTGTTTTCCTGTGTCATGAACTCGTGAATCTTCTTGTCCAACCACTCTTCAATTTCCTTCTTTGTTGGGTTCCAATGGCACGACATCAGAAATTCCTTAAGCAGATCCCAGTGCTGACAATGGAACCATTTGTTGGCTACATGTGGCCTGACCCGGGTTCAGCAGTGAGTTTATCCAAGTGAATCCCAGTACTACTGGCCCTTTCAGCAATAGTCCACAGACCGTGGACTGAGGTCTCACCTGAGGTAGTATGGGAGGGTGCTAGAACTAGGTTTCCACAACCTAGGGATGTCTTGATGAGGGTTCTGGAAGTTCACGATCCTAATCTTTGCACTGTGCTACTCCACGTAGCTTTCTCTTCTTCTCAACCCGTGCACACCTTCGCGAATACCATATTATTCTGATCTTTTCCTTACTGTGCTATTATATTAGTGCTTAACTTAGTGTATGTGGGTCTAATACTCTTATTACTTGTTCAACTTTCAGATTAGCAAGCGTACTTAAAAGTAATATAAATGCATAAAGATAACCAGAACATAGAAATATAGATCTACAAACAGATGCACAATATTCTGAATCAATCTTATCTTTATTAATACTCAAGTTCCATTACAGACCCAACTCCGCCCTGCACACTCAGCTGCAGGGGTCTCCGCACTCAGCTGTGCACTCAACTGTGCACTCAACTGTAGAGCCTCTACCTACTACAACTCAATATACTTCAGATTCACTTCTATCTTCTAACCATGCCTTTGCATCTATCTGTTACTTATCAAAACTTACTAAGACTGACTTTACACTTAGAGCCTCATTCTATTATACAATCCCATGGTTTGCGGACTATGGGTGGGCTGACATATCATACATTAAATTATATTATTTTAGGGCAGACAACCCTAGACTCTCATGCTCCATGCCCATATTTCATGGGGTCTTTACATTACATTTGACCAACATTTGGGCTTTAAGCCCCAAAAAAAAACTATGGGTGGATCCACTGCCCAACAATCGGGGAACTGCGAGATGAAGAAATTATGTGGAATGAGGAGATGTCATAGAGGCCACACGAGCACAAAGAAGGTTGCACTACCTAGGATAAAACCATGCAGGTCAGATAGAAAGTGACCGTTAAATTCACTATTCATGATTTGACGACGAAAAAATGGCCAAATGGAGTGGGGGGGTGGCATTTAAGACGAAATTTATGGGTGAGATCCTTGAAAATCTTCTGCCAATCTAGCATTAATGAACCGATTTTGGGGGGAACTATCTAATTTGAATTCAAAATGGTCTATAAATTACATGTGGCTACCCAACGAAGAACACTTAGCATTTTGAGAATTGAGTTGTTGAGCTCTCTAATGCATATGAACTATGAATTCTTTGAAGCTCTGATAGTGAGTTTGACGTTTGAGAAATTACCAAAGGAGACCCAAGAACTATTGGATAACATCATGTCAACACCGATAGAAATCATAGATATTGGGGAAGCAATGAAAGTTGAAGGGGTTGTGCCAGAGGTTGCTATGGAAGTAGAGGGAATGGCTCCAAAGGTTGCAGAGATACCTAAGTCACCATGGTCGCATAGACCAAGGCCTACCCAAACCTAGGAAGGTGCGAAAGGAAAGAAAGGAAAGCAAGTCGTGACACCACCGTTGCACACATCACCTAGGAGAAACTTGCCAAAGGACAAGCCCACCACTCAGGAAAAGGGAAAAACCATTAACTTGGAACAGGAGGAGGAAGAAATTATGGATATCACAATGGATGATGAGGATCTTGGGGTCGACACAGAGGATGTTGAAGTTGAGGGGTCTGACCCGATTACTAAATTGCCTGAATATGTCCCTCCACATAGGGGGGGAAATGCAGAGGTGCTTAAGGACATTGACGAGAGCAAGGTCACCTTATACACACCTATGCTGTTGGAAAATATTGTTTTTGAAGGACCACTCTTGGAATGAATTCCAATGTTAAAATTGGAGGACTGGGAATTAGCTGACACCGAGCGATTCCCTCACTTGGCAACAGACCAACTGATGCTTTGCATCCTCCATAATATCATCAGGGTGATCGCGTTGGAACCATAGAAGTGGCTCAAAGGAGTGGATAAGGCAGGCTTGCTCAACCTAATATGGGTGCCGCACTACAATTGGACACCCATTACCTTGCTGGTAATCAAGCAACTATTGTGCTTGGTACATAATGGCTGTCTGTGGCTGGAGGAGCCAATACCCATCATTGATAGGCTGATCCACAAAATCACAAGGCTGTCATATTTAGGGGAGAATCCGACTATGATGTTTGGTGGAAAGGCGGGCGAACTGGCCTTTGCAGAGGCCATGAAGAAGAAGTTCAAATTAGTAAATAAGTTGTGTGGCTATGCGATTACAAATATTTCTGACCCTGCGATCAAAGTGGCCACACAAATATTGGTAGGGAAGATCATGCAGAAGTGTCGTTCTTATGAAGTACCGACGCTTGTCGTAGCCCTAGCAGCCCAATGCGCGGAGGGGGTTTAGTTTAATTGGGTGCACTAACTCTGCAGTGAGTTCCTCATGTACTATTGCAAGGTGTAGGACCTCAGCAAGACCTTCCACTATGTGTGGCTCTTGTTGTCTATTGTGCTGGTAGCCTGGGAGCTACTCGAAGATAGCCAATTTCCCTTAGTCGCGCTGGACTTGCTTGAGGCTGCGAAGTAAGATTCTCTATGGGTGACTAAGGATCCTTAGCGGATCAAGGAAAACAAGATCTTTTGGATATTGATGGAGATGAACATGCACATGGCCATCAACTGCAAGTTGTGGTTGTTGCCTACTGCCTTTGATAAATTGTAGTTGTACGTAGAGTTTAAGGTTAATTTTCACCATGTATCCATAAGGGCACGAAAGAACCCTGAGTAGAAGTGGCATGAATTGCGCTACTTAGCTACAGATGATGTTATTCAAGTGGTTATTGACATCTGGCTAGCAAAATGGCACACTTCCTCGGATTTAACAGTGGGATCTAGCAAGGCAACTGCACAACAGAAGAAGGATGAAGCCAAGGTCATGATGGAGCAGCTGGCTGAGAAAAGAAGGAAGGAGGCTAAGGATAAGGCTAGGGCAAACCACGCTGTCACACAGGATACAGGTGGATAGACAAGAGGAGAGGAGTGCAGCTCCAAAAAAGAGAAGCTGCCCTCCCCAAAATAACAGGAAGAAGAGGACAATCTGACATAAAAGGGAGGAGTGGACCCACAGACACCTCCATTCTGTATCAAGCATCCAAGGGGACAAGAAAAAGTAGGGCCCTAGAAGAAGTCCAAGGCCAACAAGACGCCCATGGACCTGATCACCCTAACAGAGGGGGATCTAAACGACATTGGGGATACAGTGTGAGATGCCACCCTGGAACTGCTGCAACATTTTTAGTAGCAGCAGCAGTAGGCGTTGGGGGACATTCAAGTGAATCTACAAGAGTTGCAGATTTAGGAAACACATACTAGCATGACACCTAGTAGTTTGATCATTGGTACTTCAGAATCTGTTGGGATGCTTCGTGCGAAGGACTCCTAAGCCATAGTGCTACCAGATGGAGCACTGAAGATAGAGACCGAAGCTGACAGGCCCATTGTCAGCACACTCAAGGGAGTAGGGCTGAACTTGGCATCACTTCCTAGCGAGGCACTCCACCTACTGCAGGACAGGGTGATCATGGAACTCACTGACATGAATCATTGCATGATTAAGGCCATGGAGTAAGCATGCTGAATGGTCCCGAAGTTGGCCATTCCTGCAGATGAGCTGGTAGACATGTGTGTTTTCAAACTCACTAGGGGGGTGCATGATGCCCACACAGAACTAGCAAATGTTTAGTTGGAGCTGAACATCCAAATTGCAGAATCGTAGTTGAAAGCCTAACCTTCGACTCCACCAGAAGTCAAGGAGCAGTGCACAACTGCTATCACAGAGGTAATAGCAGCAGTAGAAAGTGTTGTGGTGCACCGCATAATTCTTTTTGAACAGTTGTTTGAAGTACTAAACAACCTACAAGAAGACCCTACTGTGTAGAGGCTATAGAGGCGCAAGAGCTGCAGTAGTGCTATGATGGGGTAAAAGGGACAACATGTATTGTTGCCCTTACATAGAGACTTGTGAAGCTAGAGGAGGCCAAGGCATTGAAGGAGAAGGTAGATGCAGCTCAACACAAAGAAGCAGTGATGAAGGCACGCTTGAAGCCTTGGTTTGACGAGGCCTACTTGATCATAGCCTCCATTGAAGGCAAGCTGGCCAGTTTGTAGAAGACTCAGTAGAAGCTTCAGGCTGACAATGCAGGGCCAGCAACAAAGCAGTTGGTCGAGGAAATCAAGTAGGCGGTTGCACAGTGCACTGCTAAGGTAGCAGTTATACAGGTCGAGCTGGGGGGTCTTCGTGCCAAGATCTTCATGACCGTAGAGTGACTCGACGGTGACTCACTATGTTCATGTTGGGGGCCTTTTGGGAATGAGTTCCCCCAATAGCCATTTTTGTGGCTAAAAGCCCATATTTTGGGGCAAAAGCCCCAAATTTTGTAATAAATATGTAAAGTACCCACATTTTATGGTCACGGAGCATGAATAGATCAAAGGGTTGTCCACCCTTATTTTTTGAAGTATCATGTTAGCTGTAAATATCTACCCATGGTTTGTTGATCATGGGATTATATAAAAATGGAGTCTTAGAAGAGTCTAAGGGAGTAGTAGGAATGGTAAGAAGGATTTTGGGGTAAGAAGTTCTAAGTGTTCTCGAGTCTTAGCATAGGTAGAGGCTCTACAGCTGATTGCACAGAGGCTTAGGGTGGAAGTCCACAGCTGAGTGCGAGAACCCCTGTAGCTGTGTGCACATGGCAGATAGAGTCTGTACTAAAATTGAGATATCAATAAAGAGAATTATTCTATAATCACTGTGTATTTTGTCTCTGTTTAATGCATCTAATCATATTATGTTACGATCTGGGTTTACATTATAATGCTTATTTGATGCGCGGTTGTATTTGATTATATATGTTAATTAAACACAAGCAAGAGGAAAGGATTATGTGAAGATAACTGTAAATGCATGGTAGATTAGGTAACACTTAAGATATCTTGGGAACTTATACAGTAACGCAGTCACAGAGGTGCGTAAGTACCTAGACCTCGGTTTAGGGCTGTGCAAAGATCAGTCGAGTACCTTCGTGGAGGTACTGAAGGATGGAAGAGAAGGAACATAGATAAGCCCTAAAGGCTTATCAATCTGCACGAAGGTAGTATCAGGAAGTATAGACCAACATCACAACCATTTTAGGGTGTAGAAAATTGGTTCATACATGTCCCCATACTACTTCGAGTGAGACTTCGGTCCATGCTCCAATGGCTGATGCCGAAAGGATTAGTAGTGTAGGGATTTGCTTTGCTGACTAACGTTGAACTTGGGTCAGGGCTCATCAAGCTAACATTCTCAAAGCTCCTTAGAGGTTTAGATTTAGCATGGTTTATTTAGTCATCACATTGATGGCAACCCCAAGATCAAATAGGGTATAAGGGAAAATGATGCCATCAATGTGCACATCCACTACGAGACTTCCAAGGTCTAAATATTTTGGACAAATTACTCTCCCCAACATCAAATTAGAGAATTGACCATTACAATTGATGGTGGGGGTGTCTATTTTTCTTCTCCCAGGGTGTTTGAAACATTTATGCTTGATAAGCTTACCATAGATGATAACATCCTCCATAGCCTAGTGAAGGGGTATTTTAACACATATATTCTTCAATTCTTCTAGAAGTTCAATCTCTTCTGGGGTGTGCTGGCTAGGGTGGATCAATCTCTAAAGAAAAGGAGGTGGATTTACTTGAGGGGTACTCTCTTCCTTTTCCTCTTCAATCTCTTCATGTGGAGATGGAGGATGGTTATCTTGAAGCACTCTTCTATACCTAAGTTTGATCTCTTAGATCTCCATAGCAGATGCATGGTAAGATGGCTCTCCACTGTAGACCTATTGTGCCTTCTTATTATTCGGGTTCAGATTGGGTTGAGCAAGCACCTAAGGTTGCTTGGGTGGAGTAGGATGAGTGAGTTGTCATTGAGGTTCGGGTGGAGGTAGTAAAGAAGGAGGTTGGTTGATTTGAGGTCTCCACCCTTGTGATGGGTTGTTCCATTGAGGAGGTTGGGGAACATATGGCTGAAATGGTTAATTGGTAGTTTGAGGATGATATGGACAAGCATAGGGCCAAGAAGGACGTGTGGACTATGATGGATGAGTGGAAGAGTACTAGGGTGGCAATGGTGCATTATGGTTTGGATGGTAATAAGTGTAAGAACACCTTGCATGCCCTCTTGGTATGGACAAGGTCCTTGAGGCCTACTTTGATTTATAAAGCAAAGTTGCTCATCCCTACCTTCTACCCCTTATTATACAACTTTTAAAATAGGAAAATAAGGGAATTTGTTTGTGGCATGGTTTTCCTCACAGACTGAGCACAACTCTATGACACTTAATGGGCATTCATTCATGGGGTGCCTCCTAGTGCATTTTGGGGAAGAAAATAGCTAGGACTTTCTTTGCTTCCTCTTGTTTCTTCTTGTTCTACATGGTATCCATTTGCAAATAAAAAGTATGCATAATTTCACTTTTAAAGTCCTCCAACATGTTCCCAAACTCATTCTTGATGGAAATTGTGGAAGGAGAGGAACTAACCAAGCCTTGACTAGCCCTACCCCTCTTTCTAGTAGCCCTAGAGTAATTTTTTAACAAAATTTTAATGTCATCATAGGATAACTTAAAGATATATCCCCTAGAAAGCATGTTGAGGGTCTCCAACATGTTCTCCCTAATCCCTCGGAGAAGAACTAGTTTTAGTGATTCAGGATCAAGGGTGCACCTGACCCTCCTATAACTGAGTTGAAACCTCTCATATACTTCTAAGGATTCATCTAGTCCAAGAGTCATTCTAAATATTTCCTCCTTGGTTTCTTTGGAATTATAGTAGTCCTTGTACTTTTCATTAAAGGCTTGTTGCATTTGAGGCCAGGTAGTGATGCCACCCCCAGGAAAACCCATAAACCATCACAAGCTTGCATCCTTAAGGGTAGGGGGAATAACTTCAGCTTCTAGTCATTAGAGGCATAGTCATAGGTCCTACAAACAAAATAAAATTCAAACATGAAGTGTGGAAGGGTTCTAGGGATTTTATTCTTCATTATATCCTCTCCATTAGTCTCTCTGATAGGGAAAACCTCAATGTTTCTTTTTTCATCCATAGGTTTGGTAGTTGAAGTGGGTTCTTCTTCTTCCCCAATAGGTTCTTCAAAGATTTCAAGTTTCTCACCTAGAGGGTCTTCTAACTCCCCAGTAGTCAAAGAGGGAAGCTAACAATCATCGAAGAAGAGTGAAGGTTGACTACATGAGGGTGTGGGGGTTTTTGGTAAGAATTTTCCTTGAGTATCTCTACTCCTATGAGGCATGAAATAATTATTTGTTATATTTATTTTATATTGCTTCTTCAAAACTCTATGCAAAATAGAAAACAATGCTTAAGCCAAAATAACATCTACCTAGAGACCTCCCTAACAACGACACCAAAAAGTGGTGAGCCCTGGTATTGCACCAAGAATCCTACAACTCCAAAGGGCTCCTCAACTCTATTTATCAACCCTAGGTTCGTACAAACTTCGAGGTGACATTTTTATATGCACAGTAGATGGGATTCTACTCATTCCACCCTCAACTAGGACATCTAATCAATAGTGTTCAAAGACCCTTCCTCCTACTTAATTAGAATGAAAGCTAGCTAATGAAGGTGAAATTTAGAGGCTACCTCTAACTATGAAACAGAAAATGCTATTAAATTCAACATGCAAGTGCCATAGAAACAATTCATGAAAAGGTAAGAGATAAACTACTTGCAGAAAGGAAACTACATTATCTTGCAATCATCCATATAGTTATTAGATCTACTTGTAGATAAGAACATAGCCTATCAAACCATAACTCAAGAGTTTATATACCATCTAAATAGCTCACACTTGCATATAAATCAATGTTCTATTTCTGCCAAATTTGTGATAAGGGCTCTAACACTATTCTATTTTTGTAGTGAAGGAAAAGGAGGGTTTGGAGTGGCCTAGGAGATTTCCTTCATCATGAAGTCAAATCTAGGGGTCAACATCCTTCTAAAATAAATCCAAATTGTAGAAAAGGTCAAAACTCATGAGTATAATGGCCATGTACACCACAACATGCACAAGGTTGTTCGTACAAACAACCTTGCTCTGCTTGGGTTGGTTTCCTTGATGCTAGTTGTCATTGTTAGTCTGGTTCCCTTAGGGTTGATTAGGTTGAATACCTTGGTTACCCTTGTTATCCTTCCCCTTATTATTTTTCTTTAAATTTTGGGGATTGGTCGCACTCTATTGTGCATACACTTGGCCCTGAGGGGGCAGTGGCTGCTGGGGCTGAGGATGCATGGGAGGATGCGACGCTAATGCCTGAGGGGGTGGAGCACACAGTGGTGTAAGGTGGTGAAGAGGAAATGATTTGGTAAATAGGTTGAGAACTAGTTGGCCCTAACATCTGTTGATGTGCTTGGGTGAATGCATAAAATGTGCTTTATCCCGAATACATGTTGCTAGCAGGAGAGGGATAAATGTTGGAGGAACTGGTGCCCCCTCTGGTTATACATAACCCTAATGAGTAAATGATGAAGGATGTGAAATAGCTCCAATGATATTGTCGGTGGCGTGAGATGCCCCTAGTGCATTAGCACCACTAGGACGAGGGAGGTCTGGTATAATAGTATAGACATAACTAGATTGAGAATAAATCAAGTCATATCTTAGAGCAGTTTGGAGAACCTCTTCCTCTATCTGAGGAAATTGAGATGTGACATATTTGGTAATGAGTGCTAAAAGAGTTGTAAGAAACCAATCAAGGTAGACAATGGTCTTCAAAGGAAGGAGGATGACACATGCTCCTCCTTCTATGACATTACTGGACATGGTGGCATAGGACTGACGAAATGTGGTCAAGAACTTCATACTAGTGTTGTATCAAAGAGGTATCTAAAAATATGAAAGGAAAGATTTAGAAAGTTTCGCAAAAGTGGAATGCGAAGGGGAGGGTTGGTCAATGTACCACTTCGCAACATCTCCAATGAGCATGCGTTGGAAAAACCGAAGAAGAATGGAGTCATCAATGATGGAATTAGACAAACACCACATATGGAAGGAGCAGATGTGATTGGTGGGGTTCTCACTAGAATTACCCTCAAACCTGGGAATGCCTGAGGGAAGCTTAGTCAACATCGTTGGCCAACTAATATCATGGTGTACGGGGTCGTTAATCAACTGGCTAAAATACAAGATACTTAACCTAGCCATGAAAGGTTGCAAAGGGGCTACCGAAATAGTTCCTGTAATGGTTATGCTAGATGTGACTACCAGGATAAAACAGGGGCCACAACCAAGTTGGTTTCTTGCACCTATAGTGAGTCTTGACATGGTGACAATATGCATTAAAGGAGGCTCGGAATCAAATGAGGAATCAAATGAACCAGAAGAAGAGTCAGTATGGGGACTTGGGGGATGAGTAACTCGAACCCTATGGAGAGGAGTAATATGACCAAGCAAAAACTGAGGATGACGACCTAAAACACTCTATGACAAATGCATTGGTGGCGCAATGGATATAAGACACAAGTGACATGGAAATGGTGAAGGGAGATAAAAAAAAAATGTCTTTGTCTCTATTTGGGGAGATAAAATAATTAAGTTAAGTCTTAGCTTGGTGGTGTAAACCAAGTTCCCTTCGCTTAAGTGTTCTTGTGTGTGCAAGTGTGTTTGTTAATTAAGCCTAGATCATGTTTGAAAAAAGAAAAAGATTGTTAAAATAAACTAAAATTAGAAACATAGAATGAACAACAAATCAACTATCTAAACCCCACCCAAAATGGGTTTTCAAACACTGTGTTGGTTGGTGGAAAAATAAACTAAAACCACACAAAAAATTCCAAGAGATCTAAGCATTGGTACGACAGGGATCAAATGACACTATGCTAGTGGAAAGTGGTTCAGCACTAGCAACAAATTAGTGAGGAAAATTGCTACAAAAGATAGGGAGATGGGTGTGAAACCTAGGGAAAACAGTGGCACCCTAAGGAAAATGAAAAAAGAAGGTTCAAGAGGGAACTTTGGATGGAAACAACCTATCTGTGAAGATCTAAAAAATGAAGGTACAGATCTTGAAAAGATGGCTAAAAGCTCTGCAAAAACTCATACTTCTTACTCAACTAAACTCGTCCTATAAAGGTGGAAGAGTACTATAATCCCTAAGGAGATAAATTTCACTTCGACGAGTGAAATAGAGTAAAACAAGGCCTAAGCAAGCTAAGGCATTGGTCAACAAACCGAGCAGACTGCTCTTGGTAAAACCCAGAAAAAGATCAAAAAAATTCCTAGAAACCCTAAAATCATAGGTACTGGCATGATTCAAGGGATATCACACTTTTTGTGCCAGAAAGTGTGCTCCGCACCTCTAGTTTGTAGGTTTGTGGTAGAAAAGTGTGATTTCTTCTCCTCAATTCTCGGGCATCAAGTCTCAAAGATATTTTTCATCTCTGTCGCGGCTAGTTCCTATGACCTGCAAAAATAACCAGAAAACTTGCGGAAGTTAGAAACTTGACTGATCTAGGGTTAGAATGCTAGTACACAACATTAAGATATTAAAATAGAAAAACCCTAATTTGAATATTGAAGGTCACCTAGGTTTCTGAATCAGAATTAAAAGCACAATGGAGTCACCATTTTGTTCGCGACAATCAAAAATTCCCCAGTGGAGTCACCATCTGTTATGTAGAGTTCTTCTTGAAGGTGTACGAAAATAAACACTTTAGACTGGAGATGACAAAAAACCTCAATAGTAAAAATGGTTGTAAAACATTGTGGATCTGTAGCAAATTATAGAAACAAAACTTTCCAAAGTCCTTATCTGTGCAACAGAAATAGTTAAACAACAAAATGGAATAAGAAGATAAGCACAAATAACTCCAATAATCCAATGGAAACCAGATATGAAGAATATGCTTTATTAGATGACACCTATGAAGGGAACAAATAATGTTACCAGTCCCCCTTCTATGGGATGGGTTCTTGGCTATCATCAATGTCTTGAGCTTTGTAGAGTCCCTCTCTTCTCTAGAATGTGTAAACCCAGCAAAGAGAATATTTGAGCTCAATGGGAATTCAAAAGAAAAAATGAAAATGGTGAGCGACAATGATAATAATCAGAGTTGAAATAGTGATTGCAACAATGAAAATGATAAAAAGTGAAGAATGGATGTCAAACCCTCCAATTTATAACCAAATATTAGGTTATCCTCGAATAATGGAAAATAATAAAAGATTATTAACCAAATTCTAGAATTAACCATTTGGAATATTTAATTATATTTGGTTGAAGAGAAAAATTATTTAAATTGGTTAAATATTTTTAATTAAATAATAAATAAATAAATAAATAATTTATTTATCATCTCAAGGAAAGTGGTTAAGGAATAATAAACAAATAATGATTTGTTTAAGTATTCCTAGATGATTTAGTCAAACTTGACAAGGAATAATAACTAAATAATGATTAATTAATTATTCCTAGAGAAAAATAAGATAAAAGATGATTTATCTAACTATTTCTAATGATTGGGTCAAATATGACAAGGAATATTAGTTAAATAATGGTTTAGTTAATTATTCCTAGAATATAATTAAAGAGATAATGATTTATTTAATTATTCTTCATGGGTTAAACCAGAAATAACTTAACAAATGTGGTTTATTAAGTAATTTCTTATGGTGAAATCAAGTTTACTATGGTAAAATTGGTCCTACATGGTTTACTTCAATCCATCTAGTAGGTTATGGCTAGATTATCAATTTTTTGTGTCAACATCTGTGATAAGGAAACTAACACTATTCTACTTTTGCAGTGAAGGAAAATAAGGGTTTGTAGTGGTCTAAGAGCTTCCATTGATCATGAAGTCAAAGCTAGGGGTCAACATCATTCTAAATTAAGTCCAAATTGTATCAAAGGTCAAAACTCGTGAAGAAATAGGCTACTACAGGTTCCCTATATTACTTAAGGAAGACTTGTAATGCTATAGGAGGGTTGTCGAGAAGGTTTGAGAGGTGCAAATGATGATCTCAGGGTATGGAAAGGTGGATGGAGGTTGAGGTAGATAAGTGAAGGGTGGCCAAGGGCCCTAGAAAAGCTCAGATCCTTCTGAAGGCCTGTTTTGGACTAGTAGGGATGTTCTTAGTGATCTTAGGAAAATGATCTCATGAACATAAGTTTTAGGAAAAAAATTGGGGTTCACAAGAGAAGGTGAGGAATTCCAAGATGGAGGTGGTGAAGGTTCCCTTTCCTATAGATCCAAACAACCCTACAATCATCACATGCATATACCCATTTATCATTGACAAAATGATAGAACTAGTAGTGGAAAAGATGAGTTGAATTTAAATGTTATCTAATCTATGCTAAAATTCTGATCTAATCAATAAACCAACTCCTAAGCTAGAGAAAGCACATGCACAATAATATTACTAACACAAATATTGTTCCAAGAAATCATAAACATAATAATTTTGGGCTATGGTTGACAATCCTTCTATTCATGCCCACATGAGAGAGATGAGGTAGAGGCTGCAATCATAGATTTTGATGGATTATTCTCTACTGAAATGCAAGAAAATAGAATTTATCTTAACTAAAAATAGATATAAATACACAAGAGGGACCTAAGTGATGAGCCTTGGTATTGCAACAAGAATGTTGCAACTCCCAAGGCTACTGACTTTAATTATCAACCTGAGGTTTGTACAAACTTAAGAGGCATCGACACTATATATGCAACATACAATTTGTCCTTCCTTTCCTGTCATGATGTAATGGAGTGCACATACTGAAGAAAAATCCTAAACTAATTGTAGAAAATGAAATGTTCAAAATGGAACCTTAACCTATTGCAAGAAAGAAAGTATAATGAAAGAAACCTATTCTAATTCCATAAAGATCATGAACTAAATGTAAAAGAAACCTAGCTTAACCCTACTTATCACATGTGAAGATTTAAGCTAACTGAGCATGAAATCTGATCTAGAGACTACTAACTACTATGTGCATGTGTAAATATAAAAGAGCTCATTTTCAAAATCTTTTTGCTTTATGAATGAAAATACTAATCTTTCCTTGATCTTTGGCATGGCAGACAAGTGTGGAGCAAGAGGATTAAAACGGTCTTGATGGCATGGAGGTCAAGTAGAGGCCTAATCCTAGCTTCAATTATTATTTTTCTCAATTCGAGCTCAAAACAGGCTTTCCTATAGGATGCTACAGTGATTTCCTACAGGATGCTACAGTTATTTCCTACAAGATACCCTGATTTACCACATGATGTTACAGATTTACTATATGAAATTATAATTCATCGAATGACCAAGAAAATCAAATATAAATTGGATGGTACAAACGTTTTTATTGACTAGGATGTCTTAGGTCCCCATTCCAAGTAGAATCACTCAAAAATACCTCTCTTAACCCATGCTAGAAAATAGAAAAACATTACTAGTTAAGAATCTAGAAATTCAAGAACTAGTGAGCTAGTAAATCTAAAAAATTCCTAACCTAATCAACTGAAAATGCAGTGGAGAGATTTTTTTTATGAACTAGAATGTTTTTTTGATCTAATGAAAGTGGAACCAACTAGATTGAAGCTCATTAGAATGATCTAAAAAATAGCAGAAATTTATTGTTCTTTGCCACAAAGGAGTTCCAGAAATCTAGATTTTGGAATAAGAAGACTAATTCAAGTAGCTCACTGATTACTATGAGCTTCCAAATATTTTCCAAGGATGAAATAATTCTTTTGATCCTACAAAAGAACTTACATGAACCATTTAACTCAATCCTACAACAAGAAATCATTAATACTAAATGCAAAAGTAGAAAGAAATAAAAACAAGAGATGCATGTGAATAAAAAGTGAAAAGAAGGAAATAAAATGATACAAAAGGGCTCTGAGGCTCCTGGGAATGGCCATGCCCAAGTAAAATCAGAGCCCTATGGAGGAGAACAAGATTTAGAAGCAGAGCCCTATGGAGGAGAACAAGATTTAGAAGCAGAGACCTATGGAGGAGAACAAGATTTAGAAGCTGATCATGACACCAATCTTCATTATTTTCATCAATATAATTACATCCCTGTAAGAAAATACAATAGAGATGCAAAAATACAAGCTCTCTCCACAATAACACTAATGAAAATCTCCCCCTCGAGGAAAATTCGACTTGGTACTTATACAAAATGATTAGGAATCATTCCCCATGAATGGAGGAAGCTTGCCTCACCAAAATCCATTGATTAGTGGATCTAGTCCCCAATACTAGGAATTTGCATTAAATGGTAGGGAACACATTCCTCGATTTTCTCAATCATTGGAGTTCCACAATCTGTGCCATAATTCCATAATATCTTGTTGATTTATTATTTATTATTGACCCTCCTGTAGTAGGGAATAAGTCCCTAAATTATCTCCTCCTCCAAACCTTCATAATCTTCCCAATATTCTCATAATATTCCACAAAAATAAATAATATTAGGCACAAATATCCAATTATTCATAAATCTTCCTAATGGATATATTAAAGTTAAAAATAAATGATCTAATGTAGAAAGAGAGGTTCAATGTGCTGAAGGATGGTCATAGGCCTTAAAATATTCTTTAATTTAGAGGTATGAGGCTTAATTTATGTCTAATTTAGAGGCCCCTGATACCCCCTGCTGAAAGTGTTGCTCATCCACTAAGCAACTTAGTGACCTCATTATGCCTTATTCATGGCCCTGGTGGTCTCTCTTTTGTGCATCAAGAATCTTCGCTATAAGTTCTACAAGGACAAGCCCAAAAACATGTTTGTGCAAAGAAAGATAATTGTTTCTTGGGACCATTAGCTTGCTTTCTTGCCCATATTCAAGATGAGTTCTTGAATATTTTTCAGTTTAGCAAGGTCTTCCATATTCTTATCAACCTTCTGTTACCTTGTTCCACAATTTGGACACCTCTAAAACCTTCAAACTTCCTTTAGATGAGAACTAGGACACCCTATAATAATTCCTATCAAAACTACAGGAAACCTAGTTAAAACTACATGAAACCCTTTTTGAGCATAAATGATATTCTGAGCCTAGGACAAGCCCTCAACTTGACTCCCATGCCTTGTTCCCATTTTTAGGCTTTGGACAAAAGCTAGAAAGAGATTTGAGACCTTTTGGAAAACATCTTTTCATCACTGCAGTTTGAGTTTTGTTTTGATTATGAATGCCTCATTTCCTTTTGTTGTCTTCCTCTTCTATCTTGTGGCCTAGATGACTTCCTAATGGCCTTGGATTTATCTGTTTTGAATAGGTCTCTCTTAAGCTCTACCATATTGGGCTTTAGCATATTTTTTTCATTTTTTCCTTCTTGTAGCAACAGTCTACCTTCCTGTAGTAATCATTCCTCCTCTTTCAGGGTCTTCTAACTGTATGCTAGTGATGAGAAATGATGAAGAGGGATTGGATGATGATGCTAGGGCTCAAAGGGAGTAGTGTAGGTTTGTGAAAATGGAGAGGATTCTCTGTTTTTTTTCTTTTAAATGAAATGGGATGGATTAATGATGAATAGATAGTGAATATGAAGTGGATGGAGGGCTTGGAGTGTTGTGGTGACTTTGGCCTTTGCAAAAAATTCTTCTTTTAACTGTTATCCTTATTCCTTGAAATCATCACCCTTCATAATTTGACTTTTCAACATTGCATGAGTGAAGGAGTGAACTGTGATTAACTAGTTGAAGGCAGTTGAGACTGCTGACCCATCCTTAGCTTATAAAACCTCACCTCTCATGCATTGACAACAAATTTCTAACTATAATATGATCAAGAGAAGAGGTTAAAAATATTGCATACTTGTAGCTACCTGATGGCCTTCCTATAGATGATGTTTGTTGGAGAGTGAAATCCTTTCTTGCATTTGCTGCATGTGTTTTTCTCCTTTTTTTATTTGATGTTGTTCCTTGATGTGCAAGTACTGGATGATGATGTTGATGAATCTTCACTGTGCTGGTGGGTTCCCTCTTGTTAAATCCCCCTATCATGTTTCTCTTATGGATGTGGAGGGTTGTATATGTCTCCTTATAAAATTTAATGGATGAGGAATTTTAGATGAAAATTTTGTGTATACAATTCCCCTAGGCTACAGTATTTTTCAACACAATAGAAGGCTTTTCTATATTCTTTTCACCTGGAAAAATGTGGGAAAGTTCAACTCCTACCTCCTTATCACTTTCTGATGAAGCCAACCTCTGTTTCTCCCTTCTAAAACTTTTCACTGGAAATCCTGTAGGTGTTGTTCTGTATCCTGTAGAATCTCCTGTAATATCCTGTAGGTTTTTAGGGAATCCTGTAGGTTTACAGGACAACCTTTTGTAGCCAACTTGTTTTGTCCATATCTCCAAAACGGTAGAATGGATTGACCTTAAACTTTCTAAGCATGTTTCCATCAGCATTATGCACCTCCTTATAAAATAAAATTGGCCAATGGATGCACGAATCTCGAGAAAAACTAAAAATGGCTGAAGGTAATGGAGGTTGATTTCTTGGAAACTGTGCGCTGGAATTTTCTAAAATTACTTGGGCGTGTTACCATCATCCATATGAATCTCTCCGTGAAGCAACATTTTAAATGAATGCATGTATAATGAAAAAATACAAAAATGGCTATAGGTGATGGAGGCTAATTGCTCGAAAACTGTGTACTTGAATTTGCTAAAATTGCTTGAGCATGTTACCATCATCCATATGCATCTCCCCCAGAAATAACTTGGAAAACGGATGCATGGTTTTCAAGTTATGGAAAAAACAAATTTTTGCTCTATGTACTTTTGTATCCTATAGTAAAACATAGAATCCTATAGTTTTTTAGGAAAACAAACAAAACGAATGGTAGAAGCTTCAAAATGATGGGTGGATGGTGAAAATATATGAGGGTGATGGATTGGCATGGCCTTGGCCTTGTTAGAGCATTTGAGCAAAGGAGGAGAAAGTCAAAATTTGACTTATTTTGACTAGGCTTGACCAATTTTCTTTTTGGTACCAACTTGTTCTTGTTGCTTCCAGATGTTGGAGAGTACGTGCATTCATCAGAGAGATACATGAAACAAATACTTTTTTTTTCTTATAGGCTTATTCGCTACCTTAAGGAGGTTTTCAACTAGTAGCTCTACCTAGGTGCCTCAAAATAGGTTTTCACCTAGGATATTTTCCTTTTTTTTCTCCTTTTTTTCCAACTGATTGATCGCCTCATGGAGGTTTTCACCTAACAATTTTTTTTCTATTATTTTTAAATTTTTTTTCTTACCCTACCCTACTTGAAACACAAAATCACTTTCAAGTATAAGAATACTTCCAATGGAGCCATGTGCACATCAAGATGACAAACAAAATGATGTGTAGGCTTGAAATGTATGCATTGACATGTACTTGGATTTGAATGATCAAATTCTTTGACTTTGATGATATCAAGCGCAATTGAAGAAGAGATTGTTGCAGCAACTTAGTGACTATCTGGAACCAAACCTCAATATAACTTTCATGCCCTTGGTTTGATTGCTTATTTGGATCATTCTTCATGTCTTGTTCTACGATGACCTTCAAAACTTCCTCTTTTTGCTAATTGTTTTCTTGAATAAATGGAGGATTTGATGGTAAACATGAGGGAGCTCTCTCGATCTCTAATTTTGATGTCTATTGTTCATCAAGTGCAGCCCATGATTCGGTGGTCTTCTCATTTGAATCTTCTTCTTCTAGATGTGGTACTTCAATGATACCAAGATAATCTCTTTTTTGCAATACTCTTCCTCAGCTATGGTGTATACCATTGAGCTAAAGAGGAGATGTTTGGAAGTGTTGTACCTCAGCATTATAAGTGGTCTGAACTACTTCAATGTGTAGGTTTGGAAATGGTGGTACAGGTAGTTGAGTGGGAGTGGATATTTGAGATGGATGTGGTTGCGGTTGTGGTTATTGTGGAGATGAATGGTAGGGATAACATGGAGTTGGGTATGGAGGATATTGAGGAAAATATTGAGGATATTGTGGATGGCTCCCATAAGTTGCTTGCCAACCTTGTTGCTAAGATTGGTTTTGGGGTTGAGATGGCCAATGTTTCCAAGGAAAAGGTGGGTTCCAATTACTTTGAGGTGGATATGCATAACCTTGAAATTGTGAATTGGGCTCTTGCATCATATCAGGATGAGTAGGCTACCATGATCCTGTTGTAACTACATAACATAGCTACATTGGTAATTGACTTTCTCCATCGTCCTCTTAGTAAACTTCCTTTAACCTTGGTAATGATGGACAATGTTTAACATCATGTGATTCTACAATAAAAATATCAGCATTTTCTTTTCCTTCATCTTGCATTCTTAACATTTCGACTTGTTTTGTTAGATTGATAAGAATTTTTGTCTTAAAATCATCAAACAAATTTCCAAGTTTAGCTTGACTTACTGATCTTGATGTCGATTTACCTACTCTTTATTTTCCTCTTGCTATGTGTTTGCATGTTTCAAACATTTCCTCAAATGATAATTGATATACATCACCTCTAATCATGAGATTAAGGAGATCAATCCATTCATCCCTAATTACTCTAAATAAGAGGGTTTTTAGTTTGTCAGATCCTAAATGATGTAGTTTTTCCCTCTTAACATTATACATGAACCTCTCAATTAGATCCTCTAGACTCTCATCTTCTCTTTGATTCATTCTAAATATTTTTTCTTTAAGATCATGATCTTTATATTTTTCTAGAAATATCTTTTGCATCTCACTCCATGATCTTATTGAATTAGTCCCTAAAATCATGAACCATTTAAGAGCTCTATCCTTCAATGTTGTTGGAAACAATCTCAGGTTTTGAGTTTTTAATAAGTAACAATAAGATCTAAAAACAATTTCAAATTAAAAGAGAAAGGTTTATGGATCCTCTGACCCTAAACCATGAAATTTTGGAAGAAAAGATGGAGGGATGTTCTTCATGTGCACACTACCATCAGTATCTTGAATGGGAAATCCGAGAGGACCTTCCTCATTTTCATCTTCTCCATCCATTTCTTTTACATTCTTTGCCATCTTTTCTTCTTCTTCTACCTACAAAAGTGGATGGCGATATGGATCTGAATGCACCATGTGATCAAATGGGGAGGTGGGTTGGTGTTGGAGAATTTTTTGTTTTTGTTTTTATGATTGAATGAAAACTATAATGCAATTCAATTCTCTACTTTTGAAATTAAATATGCCAAATGCAATCTTTTTTTTTGCAAAAAGTGAAAAGAAATGAATCAAATAGGGAAGAGAACAATGCATACTTTGAAACCTCTCTAGAAATGGTGCCAAAAAGTGATGAGCCTCGGTATTGCAACAAGAATGTTGCAACTCCCAAGGCTACTGATTTTAATTATCAACCCGAGGTTCATAAAAACTTAAGAGGTATCGATACTATATGTGTGCATACAATGTGTCCTTCCTTTGCTATCATGATCTATTGGAGTGCATGTACTAAATCCAAATCCTAAACTAATTGCAGAAATTGAAATGTCCAAAATGGAACCTTAACCTATTGCAAGAAAGAAAGTACAAGGAAAGAAACCTATTCTAATTTCATAAAGATCATGAACTAAATGTAAAGGAAACCTAGCTTAACCCTATTTATGATATTTGATTATTTAAACTAACTGAGCATGAAATCTAATCTAGAGAGTACTAACTATTGTGTACATGTGTAAATATAAAAGAACTAATTTTTAAAATCCTTTTTCTTTATAAATGCAAATGCTAATCCTTCCTTGATCTTTGGCAGGGGAGACACATGTGGAGAACAAGGGTTAAATTGCTATTGATGGCATGGAGGTCAAGTAGAGGCATAATCCCAGCTTCAATGACGATTTTTCTCAATTCAGGCTCAAAACAGGCTTTCCTACACGATGCCACAGTGATTTCCTATAGGATGTTATAGTGATTTCCTACAAGATCCCTTGATTTACTATAGGATGTTATAGATTTATTATACGAAATTATAATTCATCGAATGACCAAGCAAATCAAATCCAAATTGGATGGGACAAACCTTTTTATTGACTAGGATGTCTTAGGTCCCCATTCCAAGTGGAATCACTCAAAAAGACCTTTGTTAATCCATGCTAAAAAATAGAAAAACATTACTAGTCGAAAATCTACAAATTTGAGAACTAGTGTGGTAGTATATCTAAAAAATGCCTAAACTAATCAAGTGAAATTGTAGTGGGATAATTTTTTATATAAACTAGAATTTTTTGTGATCCAATGCAAGTGGAACCAACTTGATTGAATCTCGTTAGCATGCTCTAAAAAATAGCAAAAAAATTATTGTTCTTTGCCACAAAGGAGTTCCAAAAATCTAGATTTGGGAATAAGAAGACTAATCCAAGCAGCTCAATGATTACTATGAACTTCCAAAGCTTTTCCAAGGATTAAATAATTCTTGTGATCCTTCAAAATAACTTACATTAGCTATTTAACTCAATCCTACATCAAGAAATCATTAATACTAAATGCAGAAGTAGAAAGGAACAAAAACAAGAGATGCATTTGAATAAGAAGTGAAAACAAGGAAATGAAATGATACAAAAGGGATCTGAGGCTCTTGGGATGGCCAAGCCCAAGGAAAATTAGAAACCTATGTAGGAGAACAATATTTAGAAGCTGAGCATGACACCAATCTTCATTATTTTCATCAATAGAATTACATCCATGCAAGAAAATACAATGGAGTTGCAAAAATTCAAGCTCTCTCCACAATAACACTAATGAAAATTTGCTCCTAGAGGAAAATTCAATTTGGTACTTATACAAAATGATCAGGAATCATTCCCCATAAATGGACGAAGCTTTCCCCACCAAAATACCTTGATCAGTGGATCTGGTCCCCAATACTAGGAATTTGCATTAAATGTCGGGGAACACATTCTTAGATTTTCTCAATCATTGGAGTTCCATAATCTATGCCATAATTCCATAATATCTTGTTGATTTATTATTTATTATTGATCTTCCTATAGTAGGGAATAAGTCCTTAAATTATCTCCTCCTCCAAATCTTCATAATCTGCCCAATATTCTCATAATATTCCACAAAAATAAATAATATTGGGCACAAATATCCGATTATTCATAAACCTTCCTAATGAATATATTGAAGTTCAAAATAAATTATCTAATGCAAAAAGAGAGTTTTAATGTGTTGAAGGATGGTCATAGGCCTTAAATTATTGTTTAATTTAGAGTTATGAGCCTTAATTTATGTCTAATTTAGAGGCCCATCACTAACCCACTAGGGTTGGGCCCAAACCCAAGAGCCTAACCCTCTAGAACTAACTCAATGATGAATGAATAAGACACTTATCATTATCATTGAATCAATCTCTAATACATCACATAACAATAAAAAATAATAGTTCCAAGTTCTTGAGCTCAATAACTATCTAGTTGAAAACAAAACTCCAATCCTAATGATATCTTTTACATACTTATTTATACAAGAGGGTAGGTACTAGAAACTCATTTGAAAATAGGAATATTTTTCTCCCACAACTTGAGAATGGTGGATCTTGTTCCTCATTACTTGCACTTGCTTGGCTACAAATGGCCTTGTTACTTTCACTCGCCTGGCTTCCAATGACCTCGAGTTGATGAGAGAGAGAATGTTGTGATATTGGGATGACTGAGGGAGTTAAAGAGGTGGACAGCCCCCTACATTTTCTGCTTATTGTCTACTCTGAGTCCCTACATAGAAATAATCTCAAAAATTTCTCCATTTCCTGCAATTAAACCATATTAGGCCACATGACATAACAAACATCTTTTATCCTTCTCGCTTTGAATAATATAAAAAAAAATGTAAATAAACGTGAGAAAGGGACAGTTCTAAAGTTGGAGGATGGCATCAGGACCCTTATAATGTACCTATTGATAAGCCTCATCACTTGGTATGGAATGCGGTCTTGTAAATTTCATCTTCGTTGATGTGCACCTAATGATATGATGATCTCAAATCCATCTTTGGGAACACTACACCTCCCTTGAACTGATTAAACAAATCATCAATTTGCGGAAATGAATACCTATTCTTAATAGTCACCTTGTTTAACTACTTATAATCAATGCACAATATGAGAGCACCATCCTTCTTCTTCAGAAACAATACTGGTGCACCCCAAGGTGATACACTTGGCCTTATATATCCCTTATCAAGAATTTCCATAAGCTCCAACTTCAATTCCACCAACTCTAGAGTGCTCATCCTATGTGGTGCCTTAGATGTTGGTGCCTCTATTAGTGTAAACTCAATAGAAAATTCCACTTCCCTATAAGGAGCCAACTCTAAAATCTCTATAGGAAACACATTATGAAATTGCTGCAACACATGATTCCTCTTCAGGATTTCATCATCCCCATCTTCTTTCCCTTTGTCACTGGAAATATGAACTGCAAAAAATACACATCATTTTCTACAACTACACTTTTGTTTCATAGTTGTAACCATTCTCACTGATGTTGGCTTCTTCTTTCCCTACAATATTATCCTTCCCCATTATAATCCAAGCACTCAATAGCCTTTTCAAAACAATCTACCTTAGTCTTGTGAATGAACAACCAATCCATACCCAAAAGCATATTGTATGAACCCAAAGGAAGAAAATTTAGATGTTCTAATGTAGCCATGCAATTAAGCTCAAATGCACAAGATCTCACCCAATAATGAACTCTTCTCTTGGTCCTTGTTGTCAACTATACCAACCAAGATTATGCATGCACTTCTTTATTATAACAACCCTTGGTTGAATTTCCATGTAAAAAATACAAGATCAAGGTCATGGGACATGTATTCCAAGATGAATGGTGGGTAAAACATATTAGTGGGTTGCCACTTTGATTATTATGGCTAAGGAAATTGGAAAAGAAAATGGCAAAGGAAAAGAGACATTAATTGACATTTTATTAATGAAATAAAAGAAATTAGGAGAAAAGGAAGGTGAAAGGTCATAGGATTTTGATATGATGGAAATTGAAGGGAAAATAGAGGCAAATGAAGAAATTAGAGGCCTTAATGATAAAAAGACTTATGAGGACCAGTTCATGGTTTTTTTAAGTTTAGTCTTTGGCACTCTCATTTGATTCTCTCTCTCTCATACTCTTGCACACTTAGAGAAATCTTGGACCATTGTTGGAACATGCTTGGAGCACTACAGTTCTCATTGGATTTGGAAAAGAATGAAAAGGAAAGCAAGAGAAAATAAGGGAACAATGGGATCAACTTCTATAGTGCGATTTGTTTTCAAGTATCGATTTACATGTATGATTTCCTTGCTAGTATTGGCATGCATGGTATATGCATGTGGCTATTTAGTTATGATCTATCATTGGCATGGAGGATTTCCTATATTGATAGTGGTTTTCCTAGCCTTACCATTTCCTGGATAACCATGGTGTTGTGGGTTTTTCCATTTATTTTCTGATTGGTGCTCATGCTCCTTATGGTTGTGGGTTGAGTTACTAGTTCTTGAAGCCTTGGTTGGACAAACACTTTGGAAGCCCTAAAACAACTTGTGTTGACGAAAATTTTCGGTTGGAACTTTGTATAACATTAATACCCTATCCAACATTTTGGGAGGACCCTCCACCCATCATCAGAGACCAGAGAATATTGAATGATAAATAAGCGAGTGTTGGAAGCTTTAAATAGAAAATAATCCACTTATTTAGCCATTGGGAAAAATAATAAAATTTTAAGATAGTTGTTAAGGGTCAATTCAAAGGGAAGAAAATAGCTGTTAAGAGTCAAGTCAAGAAGGTAAAAAGCAAGATGAATTTTAAATCTAAGGAGAAA